>VYZV01003880.1:929-36300 GCA_013401275.1 Pandion haliaetus | reverse complement strand
GGGAGAGGAATCTGTATTCATGAGTGCAAATTGGGTAAAATTGACTGACTAGCAGTAGTCAGCTACAAACCTGTAATTTGAAACACTCCTTTTGCTTCCCTTAAATTCCACCTTGACTGCTCATCCTGCAAATGCTTTAGGTAGTACCTTTCTCAAAGGTGCTGTTCTAGTGGTCATCGCAATGACCAGGTTAGCCTATGCCTGTCCTCATGGTAGGTGGCAGATCAGAGGCCGGAGGCGGGGGGCAGACTTCTCTACTGCAATGCCAGATTCCATTCCAGGTGCTGCTTTCAATTATATGTGTGAATTAATCCCTTTGNCCTTTGCAGGTGTTTCTACAGAGGGTAATGGACTCCAAGTGGACCCCCCCCAGTCCACAAGTCTAGTCCCTAGAAGTGGATGCAGAGGACTGTGCTGACTCCTCACAGTACCCCTGAGGGGCTGGGAAATTTCAGAAGACATTTCACCTATCAGAGCCCCATGGAAAGCAAATGTGTCATGAAGACTTCATGGAGGATTATGGAGGCAAAAACCATACTCCTGAACTATTAATAGCTGTTTATTCTTAATCCTTATTATCCCTTATCATAAATAGTTCTTTCCCTATCCTGATTCTTTTCCTTATTTGTTATGAAAAGGCCAGATATCCTTGATTTTACCTGGACTAAATACATAGGCTGTTGTAGCCTTCCCTTTGTAAAAGGTAGCTTCTACTCCTCCTTCACCTCTCTGCATGTGTTCCTGTCTGAATTCTTCCTTCTTGAATGTGGATGACCAAAATAGTGAACAGTTTTCACCCATGTTTTTCCCCCTGCAAAAATTTCACATAATACATCCCAGGCTTGTGTTAACCCCAGTCATTAACAATGGCCAGACATTTGTGATCAGAACACTTAAACACACATAGGTCTGATTCTACCATTATGTCCAACTGCATCATTTTGTGCTTGTGGCAGAAATTCTTTTTACTTCTTACACTCGTGACTTAAAATTTAGTGCAACAATATTATCCCATTTTTCTCCCTCCTCAATGACAAGGTTGTCCACTTCTTTATTGTAAGGGCTACATCTTCTGTATTTGCATCATTTGCAAATTTCAAGAGCGAGTTTCAGCAGTTTGTGCCCCATAATTTCTGAAGAAAACATTAAACATGACCAACTCCAAAATTCCATCCCTGAGGACTACCTCTCACAAGCTCCCTCCAGCCAAACAGCTCCCTTTCAACCTGGCCTTTTCAGCCTTCTCTTTGGCCAGGTTACAGTTGTTCTAATCCCCTTTTACTTTACTTCAGTAAATTCCCTTGCAGCCATAACACCATGAGCTTTGATGGAACTTGGAAATCTGCCTACTGCACTTCCTTCTTTAAAATAAAAGTTACCAACCCAAGATGTGAGGTTAGTCTTGTGCAAACATAAGCAATATTCATGGTTATAATCCATAAAGGATTATATAATCTATAAATCCAAAGGGAGGGTAATCTGAGGCCTCACAAGCAATTCCTATGATTGAAGAGCTAATTTTGAAGGAGTGGTCTATTCTCCACAGCTGCTGGTCTTGGGACGGAGAAACAGTGGTCTGAAATTACACGTAAAAAAACCTTATAATGGTATTGGGAATTTGAGAGTGGATCAGACTGACTGGGAGCTTCATTTTCATGTCACCATACAGCAGAAGCCCATGGCTTTGACTCTTGAAAGGTCAAAATTTACTTGATTTTTCACAAATTTTCTATTTGTTCCTAAACTTTCTATTGCCACAGTGCTGATATCTATGCTGAACAATGTTTCCCACACATGTGTGCTTTCTCGATTCTCCTCTTATTCTTGCTAACCTTTTGGACATGGCAAGGTAGACACTTTCTACAAGCTCTCTCCCTTTTTGAGAGGTGTGTATAAATCCCAGATGCTTTTTGAACCTTTTAGAGTCTTCTTGAAACCCATTTCATCTTCTAGTTCCTGAGCTTTTCAGTTCACCTGACTTCTTACATTTGCAAAAAGCCAAAATACAGACTTTTAGGACACACTGAGCCAAAATCACAACACTGGCATTAAAACTACAGTCAACCTTCCCAGCACCTACAAAACCACTGGGATGGTTAAAGTTAAGACCAAACACACCATCACTTTAATGGGTAAGAGATGCAGACCCAAACGTGAGCAGAATCCAGAGAGATCTGGTTCAGGATTCCTATTTACCAAAACTCTTGATTTGAATAATCAGCAGGGTTTTTCTTTCCCCATCCCCCCCTCTATTACTAATGTACTGTAGACTAACTATATTACTTCAGAGTTGCAATAGTTATGTCAAATTACTATACAGTTGGCTTTAATCCTATTTACTGCTGTTTTTAATTAAAACATAATAAATAGGAAATTATATCACTGTCAAAACCTAAAACTACATTTTTTTTTAAAAATCAGTAGATACTTAAAATACAGTAATTGTCTTAATACAGCTTAATTACATCCTTACAAGAAGACAATTTGAAGAGTGACCCATTTTCTTCTGTAGATTTACATAATACAGCAAGCAATCAACAGTGTCCTGGATACCTGAAGCAAATATTTTAAAGATTAAAATGACTGATGAAATAGGTACTTTTCACAGGGTTTGTTTTAATACCTTGATGGGGTTTAACCTGCAAACTATTCAGGATGAATAGCGCTCTAATGATAATGATTCTGAGGAAAAGTAAATTTAAAGCTGTGGAGGAAAAGTCAACAAGAAATAGCAAAAGCCCTCTGAGAGGCACTGCACTGACTACAGTCCTGTTTGCGACACTGAACCAAGGTTTTGAGCATGTGGGAAGAATGTTGGGGGAACAAGTGCCCCAACACTTTCTCATATCCCCCCCCCCAAAAGGAATTACAAGACTGTTCTGACACAAAAGCAGCCTTAACTTAAGGATACACTCCTTTCCATGAACCAAATTCCCTGGCAGTGCTCGTAGCAAGTCTTTAACTGCTTCTCTGGATGGGGTCCTTTTTCCCAAATAACATAGCATCCCACTGCCAAAGGCAACAGGAGCCGAATGCTCATCTCCTCTTTGATCCCTGGATCCCAGTTCAGGAAGAAATCTCCTTCACCAGAGCGCTTACATGTGCACTCGATTTCTTGGGCTCGGACAGCACTTTATAGCGTGCTGAAGTGCACTGCCAAACAAGGATAGCCTTGGTTATGCACTAACTGCTGCGGTAAGTCTCAGCACCAGTGAATACATCTAAGCAAAACTGAGCCCTAAAGGTCACCTGCTTCCATTAGAGAAAAACTTCAAATAAACAAAACTCTCCAAGTAACACTGCTTTCTGAACAGTTCAGCCCTCAAGTATTTTCTCAGGGACGCTTATATATTTGTATCAGAACAGGGCAAAAAACAGTTTCACCTACGCTGATACAGAACCAGTCACGGTCATTTTAAATGGCTTTTAATAGAGTAAATACAGGCTCCAACCACGTATTTAAATTGAACCCAGAACAAAACTACAATAAGCACCCCAAACTCTCACAACCTGCAGAAATCAACAGACAGACAAGGCAATATGACCATAACTATCCAGTACATCATGTGGAATTGCTCCTATTTTTCCAAGAAGATCTGGGGTCAGGCAAAGCTACATTTAAGCAGCACACCAGAAGAGCAACATGCGTCGCTCAAAGAGAATTTGAATCCCACATCTAATGAAATTGCTAAGGCGGGTTTACCACAGTCTTGACGTATCAGAGTAACCTCATTTGGCCAAAATCTGGAGTCTACAGGGCTCCTGGGAGAAGTAGAATAAAACACGAAGGAACTATTAGGCATCAAAAGGAGGAGTCACATTCTCCCTTTTCTTTTCTAGGAAGAATATCCATAAAAACAAAAGAACTGATGCTGCTACTCAATCTTTGAACTGATCACTGGACCAAGGTCTATATTCTGTCTAGATGCAGAAAATGGCTTTCTAGACTGACAACTGATTAGTATACAAGCATGATTATATGCAAATCTCCAATTTCTATTGACTTAATTGTGATCTGATGTAACATGTATAATTAACACATGCATTTAAAATAAATGTATATTTAATTAACATGCATATTTATAAAATGAATATTTATATTTAGCATATAATTTTGGGTGAATTTAGGTGGCACAAAATTGAGGGGTTATCATTACTGATGAGAGCTAGTCACAGCAAAACAGCTTTTGCACCTCAGGCTCTCCTGGGGGATTTCAGTCCCAATTTATCTCACCTCTGGCAGGCCAGCCTTGGGCCTTCCTCCACTAAGCCAACACTGGAAGTCACACCACACAGATGCAACTCAGGTAAACATCTTCATTAAAGGCTGGGGAAGGGAAGTCACTCAAATCGTACTTTGAACTGAAAACCACAACTGTATGACAAGCTGGGTACAAATGAATTTGAAGCCGAAGGTCAGGAAGTTAGGCATCAGACTGCCAAAAATTGTTTTGTATTTCCATTATGGATACAAGCTACTGTGTGACTCCAGCAATTCAGGTAAGTTTATCCCCATTAAATTCTCTTCTGCAAAACAGAAAATTTAAAGCTTCCCTATATCCTTTGGGCAGGACAGAGGTAGGAGGAATTAGGGCAAATTTATAAATAGTTGAGACACTGATTTCACAGTAACACAAAGACGAGATGCGTTAAACTCTCTGGAAAGGCCAGTCAGTGCAACAAACTGCAACACCAGGTCAGAAACGCTGATTTGGAGAGTCCATCCAAGCAGCCTTGCTTCTCGCTACTCTCATAGACCACTGGGTTTTACAGGTCACAGTGCCTACCACCAAGGCACTCGCTGTCCTGAGTGCAGGGCACCAAAGGCACAGGACAGGATAAATATTTATGTAGGACAAAATATCAAGGATGACTTCAGTTAAGATCTTCTCTGGTGCAAGCAAGACTTTCCACAATAAATACAAGGCTCTCATTCCCTGGTGCTCCTCAGGGAATAAGCACCCTCAAGAAGCGAGAGCAAATTTTGCTGCTTTCCACAAACAAGCAAAAAAAAGAAAAAAACTCAAACCAGAAGTGAACCACACTACTGTGACTCTCTTTCATATCATCTGTTCTCTCCCTGAGGGAGAAATGCTGAACATGTTGCTTAATACATTGCTGGGAGGTGCTCAGTTATGCTGGTGATGAGCATTAAATAGAAACTCATGTGAAACCCAACCCAGAAATTGTCATGGGTTTAAGCAGCATGCTAAGGCAGGGCTCATGTGAAGTAACCATTTGTTTCCTCCTACCAGAGTAAGTGCTTGTGTGAAGACAATTATTAACTACCCAGTTTCCTTGGGAAAAACAGGAGGAAGGTAGGTAATAGCACTTCCCCAACTGAATACCCACCCATTTCTCCCCAGAAAGAGCAGAAATACATTTTCTACTTCACTTCCCAGGGAAGGCAGAAATCCCAGCTGCTGTTGCAAGGTTCGAAAATACCCTAGTGTGCTCCACTTCCACAATATGATGGAGCATATGCTCATTATAAAGGCCTAGAACATAAACAGTTCATCCTTGCCATTCCTGCAGTATCTTGATCATGTCATCTAATTCTAAACAAATACTACTTCTTGATATATTTAAAAATCAAGTTCAACAGTTCTTGCACAGTTGATGCAATCACATTAGCCATTCAGAAACATACCGACAAAAGGGAACATTATTACTAGAAAGACACCGTGCCTTCCAGCACAATACAATGGCAAGGATTTCACACCTAGAATGACCTAGTCCTTTGAACACTGACTTTGGCAGTGATATATTTAGACAAAAATCAAAACTTACAAGGGAAATAAAAGGATTAATCAAACCACGCATTGCTTCATTAGTAGGACGTGATCTTTCTTCTATCGTACCAGATCTATCAAATCAGAGATTTTGCAGTTAATCATTTGGATTGCACATCTCCAGGAAGCCAAGGAATCAATTTACGGTCGCCTTTGTCCATTTCTTCTTCTGCCCCACTCCCCACACTTTTCTGACATGGTTTTATTGCCTGTCCCCTCAGACAAATCTCTTCCCCGCTGCTGTGAATCTTCCATTCTGCAGCCTCCATTCCCCAGAATGGCTTTCATTTCTCTCCCTGAATGCTCAACTTTCCCTTCTATTCTTTTCATCTTTGCCTACGTCTCTTAACTCAGAGCAATAAAGAAGAACAGATTTGGATTTAACAACTGTCAGGATGCCTTTGATAGGAGAGCATGTACACAAAACAAGCCTGCATTGTGCTAAGGAAGGAAGAGCCACAAGACAGTGTTAATATTTCTATTGGTACCAACAGGTGAGTTAAAGCTTTGTAACATACAGGGCTGTATCATTCCATCATTGCCATGGTTAGTAAATGAAACTGAACTTGGATGCTTTAGGAATGAGCATTTTTTTGCTGGCCTGGATATAATTTCAAATCATGGTCAAGCCCATCTTCATTCTCAAATATTTCTTGAATGTTCATTTAAAATATGCGTTTCCAATTCATGTGTTCATTTATAATAT
Source organism: Pandion haliaetus (assembly GCA_013401275.1). Taxonomy (NCBI): domain Eukaryota; kingdom Metazoa; phylum Chordata; class Aves; order Accipitriformes; family Pandionidae; genus Pandion; species Pandion haliaetus. The sequence continues at coordinate 29,802 of VYZV01003880.1, read as the reverse complement.
ACACACTTTTCTTCAAATAGATCCAAGTAGTTTGCAAAATGGCCCTTTGATCACAGTGGCAAAGTCCACACCAAATATTATGCAGAGAACTAAGCTGCTTCAGAGCAAATTCTGTACAAGTAAGAATTACATATATATTCTTCACCCTGAGAACAATTACACATTGAAATAGGTTGCCCAGAGAGGCGATGGAATCTCCCTTGCTGGAAACAGTCAAGACTCAGTTTCACAGGGCCCTGGAAAAGCTAATCCAAGGCTTTCAACAGGAGGTCGGACCAGATGATTGACGGAATTCCCTTCCAACATCTTTGTCATACATATTCCATTTCTGCTGTGGAGTTGCAGCACACTTTCTGAGGTACACACAAAATGGCATTAAGTTATTAGAGCCAAATGTCATAGAAGAGGCAGGGTTTAAACTGACAAGGAGAAAGACCTACGGATGGCAGTATCCAGCTCTGAATCATCATTCATGCCTCCTGTACAGCCTAGCTGTCCGCTACGTCGTAACACACTGCGCCGGTCTTTGTGTATTTCCATAACAAAATTATTTTTGAAGTGCCATCTGGGAAAGGAAAAACCCCACAACAAATATGCACAGGTTGGATGCCTCGCCAACAAGAACATCTTCTCTGTCCCACCTAACACTTGGAAGAATGTTGTATTTACACAAAATCACTGTTTACTAGTTTATTTGCATCCCAGAAGGATCCCAGAGGACACCTACAAAGGCTTCAAAGGATCATAGCAAGAACACATCAGGTGGTGTACTGTGCCAAAGAGATGCTTCCGAGGGGGCTGGAGTTGCAGAGTTTTTCCTTGTGTGTATCAGACCCCGCAGAACATCTGTTGATCCAGCAGAACACTTATATTGGTGTTTCAGATTGGTTATATGGGGTTTATAATAGCTGTTCCTCAAAAAAAGCAGTATATGCTCATTTGAAATTACAGGTTACAAATTCCCATGCTTCATTTTCTAATTAACAAAGTCTTCCCTTTCTTTTCTCTCCTCCCTTCCTCCCCCAAAAAGCCTTACATCTGATACATTAAGTAACTTGAGATCACCTCTGTATCTAACACTGCAGTTACAAAACTTCATTTTACCTTGAATCAGTTGGCACCTTTCCCAATATTCAATACTGCATGGAAAAACACTTTACTGCTGCCCCAATGCAATTGCCTCTGCTCAGGCAAGAGAGTTCATAGCATACACAGCCTCTGACACACTGTATATCTGTGCTTGGATCACTTTTTTGTTTGTACATAGATCACTGGATTTTACTGCAGTTGGGTACTTTCTGAGCACAGAAAATACTTTATATGTGAGGGATGAGTAAATGAAGCTACACAACGTGGTAATTAGTTCTCACACTTTGAAAGCAGAGTTATAAATAAAGGGAAGGAGAAGGGAAATTTATAAATAAAGGGAAGGGTAAAGAAAAAGAACCATTTGATTTCAGAGATGGCACAGTGTTCAGTCCTAGCACCTGCATCAATACCCTGTGAATCATTCTCCCCTCTCCCTTCTTCATTCGTATCACTGCTGGTGGTGAATATAGCAAGAACCTTACCTCATTTGTTGCTTGTGAGAAGAAGTGGATGGGACAAATGACCCCATAATGATTGAGAAGGCTCATCTAATTAGACAAGACAGGAGATGGATGTTCTTGGGTATTTCTTTAGTAAGGAAGTCACAGATATGGAGGAGGAAAGTGAAAATGCAGACAAGCACCTTCTAAAGCAATTGCCTAACAGCCTGAGGGAGAGTTTAGGAAGCTAAGTAACTGATGCCATGTTCAGGAGAGTGTGGGCACAGCAATCTCCCACTGAAGCCCCTCTGACTTCTTCCAAGTGCCCACACCCACAAGGCAAGCCTGCACGCTTTGGAAAACTTACCCACTACACAAAGTGCCATAGACTTGCTAGGAATGAGCACAAGCACGTTTACAGCACCAGAAGATTAAAGCCGGCGTTACCTTTGCTGAGAAAAAACCCCACAATCTCATGTAAAATCTGTATTTAACAAAATGTGATTTTATTATTTCTAATGTAAACATGTTTTCAAACCCCACAAGCAGAACTCCACTGCAGCACCCCTAACCCAGGTTGCTGGTCCACGGGAACAAGGCCCTGAGCAGTCTGCGGGGCAAGAGTTGACTGAGAAGAAGGTTTAAGCACGTCAGCTCTGCCTTGGGAATCTCAGGTGTTGGCACAGGAATTCTTAGCTCTAGACGTGTGCTTGCGTGTATGTTAAGTGTCAGAAAAATCCAGATTCAGCCCAAATGGTATGAAGTACAAAAAATCCTTCTATAATAACATGGCAGCAGAAAAATTCATTAATAATTAAAAAGGAGATGCAGCACTATGGCCTGATCTTGCAACATGTATCACAGACTATAATGCTGATTTGGACGCTGAAATCCAGCGCAGGTTATTTTTTTATACAGTTTTGTTTTGTTTATTTATTCTTACTCCTACCATGCTGCTGACCCTATTTTTTGCTGGTGTTACTTCCTGAGTGGAGAAAACAAGTTCATATTAAAATAGCAGGGTAACTATTCCACTTACTATGTATGTTCAAGGCCTTTTAGGCACTAGGGACATTTATTCCAAATACAAATATGTTAATGTATAAAAACATCCTCTACTTTCAGAAACATCTTGTTTAATTATGGAATTTAAGCCTAGCTTAGATTGAAATTTGTTTTTTAAGGAGACCAAACAAACAAACAGCATCAATTATTGCTACCCTTGTTGAAACACGATAGGGGAGACCTACCCTGTATCTATTAGCTTGATCTCTTCTGTTTTAAGACAACACACAGCTTTACCCAACTGGATGGTTTTTCACATATTGCTAGCAACGTGTCGCAGAGAAAGTAACACCTTATGCTTTTAGCTGTGTTCCAGTCCTGTAGCCAGGTCTAATTAGAGGGAATACGGACAAGCAATAAGCAATGAACACGTGGTCTCTGGGGAAAGTATTAACAGCAGCAAGATCGTATCAACAGTAACTTGGGAGGCACAAGGAGAGCAAATCAATGAGAGACTATGCATCTGGAAGCCTCTTCTTCAGGCAACCTTCTCCCCTGCCAACAGTCATTACCCAAGCCAAAGGTCAACAGCTTGTCACTTGTTTGAGGCAGCCTGCAAACACCTCATAAAAAGGCCCTGAGCTGGGAACAGGATTCATGTGAAATGGGCACTGGGGAGAGGCAGCTCCTGCCACCCCAAGGCTCCTGCTTTTGAACTCCAGGGAGCTGCTGCTTCCCCCAAAGGCAAGATACTGCATTGAGGCCCAGGGTGCCTCTCACAGCAACATGCCTCTCAGTGAAGTACCATCCCCAGGCCTTCCCTGAGGTCCCAGCTGCAGGCTTCATCTCAAAACAGAGAAAAACTCAACTTGTAGCCTTTGGAAGGGCATTGTGACATGTCTCTGAACTATAGGACCTCACTACAACACATCTGTACAAGTTAAAAAGAACACATTTCTGAGCAGTCCCTTTCCCAAACTGAAACAGGACATTGAGATCTAAAGACTGAACAAAGGCAGCGAGTGACCCAGACAGGAAAATTTCATTTACCAGGGCTATTTCCGCCACTTCTGAGAGTACCACCTCTTGCTCTGATTAGTATCCAGCATCATAGGTTATGTGCATCCTTCACAGGCCTGGAAAGGGAGCTAACTGTGCTTGTTCAACATAACCAGAACCAATTCAATTTTGCAGCCCACATTTAAAATCCTTCATAAAAATAAAAAGCAGCCCGTTCCCTCCAAAAAAGGCAGGAGTGCCCTACAGCCTGGTTTGAAGGAACAGAGTTATTTTCTTTTTGATTATACTAATTTGGCAATCATTTAGTCTTTTGTTTTGACAAAAAAAAAAAAAACCAAAAAAACAAAAAAAAACAGAAGACATTTTGGAATTTCAGTCCTGAGTTAGCAGGGCACTGATTTGGATGCTGGCAGGAGTCAGCCTATGCTAGGCTGTAAAATGTGTCCTTTCCAATGTGCATAGACACAGTGAAATTTCAGCCTTACAAAAGTCAGCAGCAAAATTCCCATCGACTATGCCAAGGCTAGAATGTCAGCCAGCTTCTATTCCACAACCAAAGGTTTATTGCGTCAATTATTTTCTACTGTTTTTTTCAGTCTAAATTTATAGACGACCTTCTATACCAAACCATGCAAACTTCTAGTGCTGAACTACACCTGTTTATCTGATAAGAGCCACCACATTTAAGTGATAGGAAATTTGCTGAGAGAAACAGCTGCCTCAGGCTTTACTGCTTCAAGAAACTCAACCAAAATCACATGCCTCTGTTTATTTCCCCTTTTTGCCTCAGTCTAAAGCCATACAACAGGACTGTTAATAACCATTCCTTCTCTCACACACCCACCCCTTGACAGGCTGGCTGCACAATCTTCTTTCATCCTCTTTTTCTCCAGGGTAGCTGCAGGAATCAGACCATATGTAATAGTTGCCAGTGTTCACTGCCAGTATTCAACTAGGTATAGATACAACTGGATCTGCTAGGTTCCTAGACAGGAATGAGTATGGCCTTATTTTTTAAAGTATTTTGGACAATTGGAAAGAAAGCGTGTTAAAAGCCAAGGAATCCTTTTGATTCTCTAATGTTTATACCATAAATACGGTGGTTTTAAAGTAGTTACCTCTTGTTTATAAGTGTTGTTGTTAAAGATGAGCATGTGTCAAATCATTTTAATATTCTTAATACAATGTTTACTGCAAAATTTCTTTAACAAATGTGTTTTTAAAATTATTTTGCAGACCCCTGTTCCCTGATCAGTATTGTACACTCCACTTTTACATGGACAAGTCAGATGAAAACTAAAGCCTGAAGAAGATTCACCAAAGCTTAAGCAGACAATAGAGGGAAAAATACTTTCCAAAACTGTGATTCTGGTGAAGCTGTTCATCCATCTAACCTTTGCTTCTTTCTGCTTATTTGACCCGAACAGGTCAGTTTTTCGGTGCACAGCTCCGTGGCTAAAGTGGTTTCAGTACTCCCTAAAGCCAGTGGGTTGAGACAGCCCTCTACACAGGTTGACCAATTTAAGATCTGCACTCAGCAGAATCTGCAACACACGAGTCAGGAATTCATCCAGGCACTAGGCACGCACAAACTGTTTTCTCCAACGATATGACTTATCTGTCCTTCTTATTGCTTTGCATCTAAAATTTCTGCTTTTTTTTTTTTTTTCCCCAGAGAAAATGATGCCACAACACAGTTCCAATCGATACTTGACATAGTATCAGACTCCTTGCAGTAAAAAGTACTGGCTTAACGTCTCGTACATGCTTTCTCCAAGAAGCCTATGGTAGCACGCCTTGCCTCAGCAAACCATCAATTTAAATGATTGGGAAAAAAAACAACACATAATAAGTGACAGATTTTTCAAATCAGATAAAGATGGGAACCAGATTATCCGTCTGTGGGTGATAGATTGCAGCAATAATAAATTCACTTTAAGACACTGGATCAATTTTTAATCAAGCCAAGAATTATTATTGCAGAAAGATAAAATGACCCATGAGGAGATGCCTTAATTTTCCACCAATCAAATTATAGCCTTTCTAAATAAGATGTAATGAGATCCATGGAATATCCAGGTTACACAGCCTACCTAATTACCCATGTTCCCTGTCATGTTGTGATATAGTAGTGGTAAACTGACCTCTGAATTTACCAAGATGAAAAGGTAATTAGTTTTTCCACAAGGCTGTAGTGAAAACAACAGCAATGACACGTCACCTCCTTCCACCAAGTCACAATCTCAGAGGTGTTTGTTCTTAAAATATACAGAATATGACCTACTGAGTAATAAACTACAGTCATTAAGTGAAGCATACCTCTGACAGAAAAACAACCACTATCTCCAAGTTGAGAATACAAGGTCTGAAGGTAAAGCAAATCAACCCATATTCCACATGAAACTTTATCAGCATATTACCACAGAGGGGCTCAGGAAGTGGCAGAGTGTCTTCCAATCAAAGAAGTCACTGTGCCATATATAAAGGGAGCTTTCCTGAGCCACAGCCATCACAACCACAAGTATAATTTTCTTTCCTATTGTCCTTAAGCACATAGGCACTCTTTTCTGCAACTTGCAGCATGGCATCTTTGGAAAACATTCCTGAACACATCCTGAGAACCTGAAAGCTCACCAAGGTCAAACTCAGAAACTGTCATCATCATCAAGAGTTGGTAATTATTTCAGAGAAGATCCCAATTTTGTGCACACTCAACAAGACTAATCATCTCTCCACCCCAGACTTTGGAGCTAGGATTAAGAACTGCATTTGCAATGACTTTTGGGACCCCATAGCTTCACCAAAGCTATTAGTGAGAACTGAGACTGAATGTTCTCTGGCCACCTCAGAAAACAGGAAATCCCTAAGATGATTTGTCCCTGTCTGTGTGCCCTTTCCTTTGGGCACCACTGCAGCTTAGAGATACAATGACAGACGTAATTGGCTCATGCAAAGAAAGCCATCATAAAATTAATGAACTACAACAATTCATCCCATCTGCTGCCTCTTTCTTGCTAATTTATTAATAACAATTACACAAAAAATGGTACGGATTATAAATTTCAATTTCTCCTCTTTACCTGAAAATTTAGTCTGAGAGTCTTAAAAAATGATCTCATATTATACCAAATAGATTTATGGCTTATTACTAGTAATGTGGCAGTACCCAATTGACCATAAAAGCTAACTATTTAAAAGTAACTCAAATTACCCCTTCTGAGTAAATTGGATATTTGGTTTACATAGCTTGCACTGCTTTTACGACAGGTGCCCCCCTTTGGTCACCAGCCCATCACATTGCTCTGCTTGAGTCTTCTTCAGCCTGTCATAGACATCACATGGTGCATCAGCCTCACAAGCCACAAGCCCGACTATCAGTACACATTTCCTGCAATGGCAAAACTGAAGTGATACATCCAGAATAGGAAATACAGAATAGGTTTTTCAGAAGCATTTGGACTAATTCTACTCCTGTATAAGAAGTTTAATTAGTCTTAAAGCCAGGTACTGACTTTAAGAGGAATAAAGTTACATGAAGACTGAGTATTGCAGAATGCCTCTTTCTTCCCCTACGTGAACATGGAGGTAAAAGTCAAAGAACAAATGCCGTCACCAGTCATGCTAGGGGAAGCATGAACTGCATGAAAGTCTATCGAATTCTCCTGCTAGGCATCCTGCAAACATGAGTGTCCCTGTGCTAACCAGGGAGTCCTCCACAGCCACCTCTCCATTTGGCACTGAGCCATGTGAAAATCCCAGCAGAAGACCCTGGTCAGGGTGGGTTAGGGCATACAGTGAAAGCCTGACTGCTTTGCATCAGGGCAGAACTCCCATTTCATTCAGCTGGGCTACAGGTATCCTGAGGTCTGATCCACACAGTGACACTGCAAGAATATAACTGCTTAGCTAGTAAGGTTTTTACTTACTTTTCCAGTATGCCCCCTACTATTAATGCAGTTCCATTGATATAAAAACCGAGAAACATAGAAATGTCATCCCTTTTACTGCAGAGAAATAGCCATACCAATACAATGTATCTATGCACCAACATAAAGATCCTATGCAGCAGGCAAATTATGTGACTTTTGTGGTACCAGGCATAAGAGAATTCAGACTTTTCGGGAGTTACACATCCTAGACTGATGTGCAAACACTACGGAAAGTTTGTTTTAAGTGGGATCACTATGTATTACCTAATACATGATGAGGTAATGCTAAAATACTAAAAAACCCTCAACACTTTTTCCAGTAGAGATTACAGATGCCATGGCAGGGGGGAACCTATTACCCAGAAGGAGCTCAACAGTACCAGAGGGCTAACTGCGAAGACAGTTTTACTTTGCATCAATGTTCCTATTTAAATGTTTTGATCAAAACACATCAGTAAATTAAATGCAAAGGCTATATGTTGAGTAGAACAAAAGATACATTACATTAGGATTAAAGTCTTGGTATTAAGTAAAATATCTAAGCACTAATTTCTAGTTCTGTAATATTTCCACCAATACTATTATCTCCATTTAATTAGGACATAAAAGTAAGTAAAGTTAATTTAAAAGGAAATTTGAAACAGCATTCCCATTTGATTTTCTAGTAAATTAACACTTTAAAACCTCTAATGGGCATCTTCAAAAGAAAATGTTATTAACAAAATATGTGATAATTAACATAATTAAAACTCTCTAAAGTATACATTTTTTTAATGGCAATTGTTCTGTTAAAAAATATGCAAGAGGAGTGAATCAAAAATCCCACTCCCTTCATAAGGTAGACATGCATTAGATAGCATAAACATCGGACAATTCCTCGTGGATATCCACTAACCTAGAAATTGCTAGCATTAACTCATAACAAGATTACTTTTTGTGGAACTGGATTAACTTTTACACAATCCCTTACCCCCAAAAGGAGCTCAGTAAATGGCTGCAAGTGCACCAATACTTCAAATTATGCAGTTATTAATTTAAAGTAGGAGTATTTTCTCTGATCGTATCCCAAACATATTCTAGTCCCCTCTTATTCCCTCCATTTTCTAACACCTATTCTGGGACACCAAAAATCATCAGAGTTATCTCACACATAAGATCAAACTGGCAAAATAGGACAATTCCTACCCTATTGCAGCGTCTGAATGAAAAGACTTTGTGATTTTCAACAGTTATGACAACAAGCTCCACGATAAGCAAATATTTTGGTCATCCTCAGGCTATGTGGATGCACCTCCCACCTGGAGAAACCATCACACCTTTCAGGGGACAAGCTTGATGACCTCAAGTAGATCTTTTATGCCTTCTGTACTCCCAAGAGATTCATACTTTCCAATCAGCTGGGATAAAAGCATGAAAAAATTTAGCTACTTATCTGAGCTGTTCAAACCTCTCAAGCCTACCAAGGGAGTTAGATATCTGACAAGAGGGCCTGTGCTTCCTGCTCCCAATCCGCCCAGAATTACCTCATGAACAGGCTCTCACGTAATTTCAGACAGGATGCAGCAATGTCCTTTCATATGTTAAGCTCAACACCAGGTGCAACAGCACTGCTGATAACAGGGAATAAAGGCAACTTTCTTCACATTTGGCTTCCTCCCACATTTCTTGGGGTGGGGGGGAAGGAGGAAAACATGTGAACCCATCCCACTTGTGTTTGCCTATTTTATATTCACTCCATGGATGCAGAAGGGCTCAGATACACATGACATTTTTAATGAGCAGGACTAGTTAGACTGACCTCAGGACACCACATGGGCCAGCTTCTCCTGAAGGACAGGGAGCCAGGATCTGAGGGGGATCCCATGGCTAAGGCCTCACCAGCAAAGGCCCAGCCCCACCATACCTGAGTGAGGTGAGCAGGGCAGTCCCAGGATGGCAGCCAGGATCATCCAAGAACTTGTGGTGGTGAGGCAGGTCCAAGGTCAGGCTGGGAACATAAGTCAGCATCAGGATCAGACCAGCTGAGGGTAACCAGGTCTGACACAGCCCAGTGATCCCCAGGGGGGTCCATGCTGACAAGAGAGGCTCAAGTCCAAGCTAGCAAGTCAGCCTGGAGGACAGGATCTAGATCAGGGATATCCACAGCCAAAGAAGGGCACAAACTGCAGCTGAGCTGGAGACCAACACTCCTCCAACAAAGCTCAACCAGGGACTGAGCTTAAATAACACACCTGGGATAGGGGCATGGTAGAGGCCCCAGGTGAAGCTGATCAGGGCCATTAAGGCCTACTCATGCACTCAGGGCCCTGGCAACCAAAATACAATTTCTTTGGAGATGGTAGTGATGAGTGTCCCACAAAACAATCATTTACTCAGTCCCAGGGGATGAAGCCACTTCCCTGTACCTGTATCTCAAATTCATTTATACAGACCTCTCACATGCAGGTTTCTGCATCCCCTACCTCACACTACTGTTCAAGAAGAAAGCTCAGCTCTATCGAGCTCCTGAAAAAAAAAGGTCTCGTGTTGCCCAGCCTCACAAGCATGCTGAGTACTCCCATGCTGGACGAACATTTACGGGTAGCCGGTCAGGTGCAGAAGGCAGCATTTGATTCAGTGAGGCTCTTGTTAAATGGCATGCCTTAGATCCCTCTGATGAGGGATCCCGATGAGCACACATCAGTGGTCCCGCTCACGCATTACTGCTGGGAAGGTGGGAGTCCTACAGGGCTAATGTAGTTTCCACAATCAAGTACAAAAGGGGGACATGAGAGGGTTAACAACAAAAAAAATCTTGTTTCTCCAAAGAAAAAACAACTCATTTGCTTCAAGAGCCAGAACTGGCTGAGTATTTGGCTTATTTGCTATTTCACTAGAGCTGTGCCAGCCACAGCTAATAGATATTACCACCTGAATCATGAACTGATTTACTAAATAACAGTCATGACACTCTAGTAGTGTAACCTTATAATAAGGCAAATATTTGCCACCATCTGCAGTAAATTCAAAGCATCTGCTGTAACTTTTTTTGATGAAAGTAAAATAGCATACCCCACCATAAATTCTTTTGATATTGTTATTACAATATTCTGTGATAAATAAAACAAACGCACAAATACAGCTCAGGCTAACAAAATAAATCAGTAAAGCTTAGCAACTGCTTTAATTATTATTAGAAGCACTTTGGCATTTTTCTTACCTGTCACCTTACAGAAATATTTTATTCACCATGGAGAGCAAAGTTTTTCCTACTCTTTGAATATCTAAGAAAAAAATTTTGAAAAAAGCTTAGTTTTTCTTTCAACCTGGGCTGGAATTTTTCAGAATAACTCAGAAGTTACTAAATCTCTGCTTTCACTGAAATCTGCACAGCTTCTCCCATTGCTTGGATGGGTAGAAGCCAGAATGACGTGCTTTATAAAAATTCCAGCTCTAGGTATCAAAGCTGTGTTTATCACCACATTATCCAGGAAACTATCACTCTTGCACTAAGTGTAAGAGTTTCTCTCTGTCCACCCACTAACGGCAGTTTGGCTGATTGTGGGAAAGCCAGCAAATCTTGCTTTTTTGCTCTGTGGATGAACAAATTCCTGGGCATTTTTATCTCTTGTGGAAGGGGTTCAGTTACAGTCAACTGGCCTTCATCCAGGTACTGATCTTTCCCACGCAAGGCAGAAAGCTGGAGACAGAGTCAATTGACTCTGATATAAAGACGATGTGCAACACCATGTTGCTAGAGTCCCAGTTGTCATACAAACTCTACAAGCTGTTTAGGAAAGATGCCGAGTAAGATGACATGAGACAAAAAAAAAAACCCACCACCACTGTTGGAAAGACAAATAAAATTACCCATTACAACTGTTCCAGAGGAGTTGTTTTTTATGAAAGGAATGAAAAGCACCATCTCAAAACCTTTTTACAGCTCTACAGTAAAAAGGGAGCTTCAAAACGAGCAGGGGTAATAATAACAGGAGTTGACCCAGCCACAGGATCATAAATGTTAGCCAATATCAAAAAAAGACTAGACCACTCATGACTATAAATGTCATCATTTTTGATTACATCATTCCAGAAGCAGGATTCAAGACACCTGCAATAACCAGATGAAGTCAGAGTTAGCTATTTATTAGATTTTCAGCTAAAAAAGGTAAAAGCACTACACTATTTTCACGGAGTGGGCTACATGGACATAGGAATTTCATCCTTAAAGATGGTATTGGAGGCCTTGAAGTAGGCATAGCGCCCAGAAAGCACATCCTGCTGTTATTAAAGCTGTTTCAGGGACTAACCTTTTTCACTACTAGTAACCACCATCTAGCTTCCAGACTAAATATGTCTGTTCACCTTCCTTTGGGCATTTAAACCCATATTTTGAAGTTCTTTCAGATTTGTTTCACAGTGGTCGTTTTTTAGCTCTCACTTCATACATAGCATTTTCCTACCTTCTACTCATGATTTTAGCAAAATTGTATTCTCTTATTCCCTTTCAGCCTTGCTTTCACTATGCTAAACAAACTGTACTCCCACAGGAGATAAACCCCGAGTACCCTAGGAACCCTTCTCCATATTCATCTTCTTGAACACAGTTGGCTAGAATTAGTGCATGGGGGTATCTACAGAGCATAGATCTGCTTTCTCTCATCTGAGAACACTGTTTACAGAGATACTTCACATTTTTCAATCATCCCATAGCAAATGCTACATTCCAGTCTCCTTCCTACTTACCTACTTCTAAATAATGAGTTTACAGTGGAAATAGGATAATTATGAGTGTAACTTTACAATTTTCATTAGTACATTTAATTCTTTTTCTTTCACTTACTTTCTCATGATTATCTTAATTTTCCCATGGGAGATTTGAGGCCTCCTCTGTATTGCCAGTGCACCTCATTTTTCCCTATCAGTACAAGCATGCTCCAATTTTCATGCCAGCATCATTAAAGAAAAAATTTCAACCAAATCCAGTGCCAAAACTCACTCATAAGACCTTCCTCTAGTCACTTGCTTTCAGCATGGTAGTATCTCTTTTAGTATAACTGCCTTCTCTTTTACTAGTTCTGACCCACATTATGGTTCTAGTAGCTCCCTCCTTAACAATTTAAATTAAGAATTGCCTATGTAACACCATAGAGACCTCTAAAAATGCAATATAGCAGATCTAACTAATTTATTTTGTTTGAGAAATTAGTTATCTTATAAAGAGGAATTGATCCAGAGGGACTTACATAAAGTACTTTTGGTAAAGTTATATTTCTTTTCCCAATCTCCCTTCCTATCTAAATATCCTTTCTTTGTTTAGTATGGAGTTTGGAATTTGGGATACTCAGAACCATCTCCTGTTAAACAAAAAAAGCAACTATGTAGATACTTGTATGTCCCCAACTCCTGCTCATCTCAATGTTTAATTATGAGTTGCTCATCTTCAGCCACTCCTCTTAAGCCAACAGAGAGTTTTTGAGACAGCATGACACTATGAAATTCCTGGAGTCTAGAACATGCTCCAAAAGTACAAGGTCCTCCCGTAGAAATAATCTGCCATTGCGGAGCAGTCAGGATTTGAAGGAAGGCATACCAGATTGCCAGCAAGATTTACAGCTCAAGCTACCATTGAGGGATGTGATTTAGTGGCTCATATCAGGTCAATGATGCAAAGTGTTCAGGTCCAGTCCCCAGCTGGGCTTATGTGACTTTTGCACCAAAACCTTTCCGATCATGTTTCTTCACCTCTCATGTTTCAGTTTCCCTTATTTTTAACTCATCTGCCCTCAGAGCACAATGATAACTGAAAGCTGGGGACTTTTAGAACACAAAGCTTCTGAGCACTCTGCATGTCTACAGGGACCATAGCAACAACCATCCTGACCATTTGTTAAATTACCAAGAATTCACTTTATTAAAAGTTATGGGTCCTCAGCTTTTAGAAGCACTAGACTTTACAGCTATGTAAAAGAAAAGCCAAAGCTTTGGAAAATCTTCCTAAACAGAAAGACAAACACTGAACTGTGCTATTTTCTCTTCCAAAGTTCATCTGTCTCTAAAGCCCAAACTTCTTCAAACTATTTTCATTACATTGTTAACTTTAGATATTTAATTAATTTGCACCAAAGTCCCCAGTATTTCCATTCCTTAGCATCCTGCTTAGTGTGGCCCTAGAGTAAAGAACACATATTCACTCTCTTAGAAGCTAGAGATCTTACCATATTTAACAACAAGCATCTCTGACAGTAATTGAGTTTTGTATCAAGGTAAATAAATGGTAAGATCATAAGAACATACTCTAGTGGCCACATGCATCCTGCAAACACTAACATCAGAGAGCGAATTTAACATACAGTCTCAGTGGATATGAATTTTCTATAAACAAACAATCTGAAGAAAGCCTCACTTTTGTCATCTGTTATTCCCATCAAAGAAAAATGAATATTCTGTTTCATACTTTTCCTACCGGGTGGGTTCATTGTTTACCACTAGTCTTTTTTCCCTCATCATGTGTGCAATACTGTAATATCCTCAATGACAATGGATTGCCTTTCTTTTCTCAATAGTAGCATTCAATGCAAATTATCCAAATTATTCAATATGCTAGAATGATGGTACTTTACAAGGGTACATTGGAAGACCCATTCCTCATACTGCTTGAAACAACAGCTCACTTCTATCAAGGTACAAAGTGTGCCCCTCACAGTATTTATTCCCATAAGTACAGGGCACAGAGTGGAGCAGCAGACAAGGATGGGGACAGTCACACTGAGATATCAGAGACTCCAGTCTTCCCAGTCACTGAGCACATGAGGAACCTTGGGCAAGTCACTTACTCTCTCTGTACACTGGCTATCCCTCTGTAATATGGAGATAACAGTGCTTCCTCCCTTCAAACAAAGTGCTGGAGGCATAAAAATTCTTAGACTGAGAGGCATAAAATCTCTTGATGATGAGGTAAGTGCCTTGAGCAAATAGTGGCTGGATAATTCAGACTGAAGTTTGAGCACTGTGTTTAAAGAGTTAAGTTCAGAGCAGCGAAGGCAAAGGCAGGCATGAAGGGCTCCCTTCTACACACCTAGAAATCAGTGGCTTCAGCAGATACAGGACCGGCCTCTAAATGCTGAAGCTGTGCTAACGTGTCTGCTAAAGAGAAAGGAATACTTATTCTGACCTGGAAAAAAAGGAAGGCAAATGCCGTGGCTTTGAAATAAAAGAGCAAAAAGAAAGAATAGGCTCAGGAGGGTTTATAAATCCTCTTAGGCAGCCTCTCAATATTCCCTTTCCTGTAAGTTTCAAGCAGGGCTTTAGCAAATTTCAAGGAGGATGGCCAGACACGATGATGATAGCCATTTCTGGCTTCATCCTGATTAGAATGGCAGTCAAGTTTGATGGGGTGAACTCATCAGGTCCAAACAAAACTCAGTATAAATATAACCTTATCGTAGTACCTCTACTTAGGAACAGCCTTAGTTTGCTTTAAGCTTATTCACTTCTAGCTTTGCTGGATACCCAAGGAAACAAAGTAAAAGTAGATTTATAGTGACACCAAGAAAGGAGCTAGGTTTGGGTCAGGGCGCAAGATTCAGATGACCCTCCTAGTCAAGATGAAGCCTCCAAAAACTTTTTTAAAAGACATCGTTGCTATCAAATATTCTAGTGCAAGACAAGGAAATGAAAGATTTTGGAAGGATTGAACCAGCAGGGCAAAACCTGGTATTGGGGAGAGCCCCTTTGTACAGCTCTGGGATATAAAAGGGTCAAAAGTGCTCCTTCATGGAAAAGGACAATTGTGAAGGCAAAGAACAAGTTGGAATTGTTCAAGCTGCTCTACCTTGTTGTAGGGGGCTGGCACGATCCCCAGGCAGCTGTCAAGAATGAAACAGGGCAAAGACAGATCACAGCTACATTTGCCACCTTCCTTCCTCAGACCTTTAACACTGCATGCCGAACCCCAAGCCTCCTCCGCAGCACTGCCGCTAACTTGCAGCAAACCACCCCATGCCTCTAAGATTCCAACAGCTTCCCAGCTGGGGAGTGCTCTTTCCCTCCAACTACACAGCATAGCTTGCAGTAGCTACATTATCATTTGTTTACCATAGTCACAAAGCCCACTCAACATTTTCACAGCCATGTTACAAAGATGGGAGATGCTCTTGTACGACCAGATATGACAATGCCCCAGGCTGTATTTCCCCCTTCAAATACTCGCCACAGAACCACTGCAAACCGATGGCCAGCCCTTGTAACCTCCAGGTATCTGCAGCATGGCATGCATTTATTTTTATTAACTCAGCATTTAAGAGGTGCATGACAGAGAAGGGGTGAGAGTAATCAAATCATTTGAAATGCTAGAGTCCTGCCAAGTTGTCCATACTATGCTGTATCCTACTACATTAGTTATAACTGCAAGTTGCTACCATCTGCAGTTGATTAAGCAAAAAAGGTGAGACTTCCACTTCTCTGCTCAGCTGTATTCGTTTTGTTGACTCACACGCCCTCTCACCCCTTCTCCACTGGCTTGCTGCATGGCATTTGACACTGAGGTCCTTCCCCACCACTGACACAGGAACCATCTCCCTCAGAATCAGCACGCACAATAGGCCCTACTCCTGATCATCAGTAAGGACAGGGCAGAAACACTTGTCCACTTCCACCCTGACCTACCTGCTTGCCTCTGCTCAGGGGTGGTATAGTCTCTTATGATATGCTTCCTGGAGCTCAATAAAAAGAAGACACTCTCAACATGCAGAAGGAAGTCAAGTGTGAAAGTCTGTCCCTGTCTGCTCCCCTCCATTTTAAGATCCTAACTCCTTACAATCCCAATAGGAAGTTGGAGTCTCTAAACTCCAGTTTACCCAGAGTGAAAAACAAGAATCAGGAATCCATAGTTCTTTTTGTAAATGTTGCAGTATTTCTAAGAAGCTGACAAACACCTCTGTTCAGCTGGCCTGACGCTTATCTTTGAGGTTATATTGCCATTGTTACTGGTGATAAGGGCCTTCCATATAATACCAGCAGAAAAGCCACTGGTGAACCATCTCTGCATCTTGGACTGTGATAGGAGTGTACCAGATGTACATTTTAGAAAGCAGAGCATGTATCAGCCTCCTCATAGAGCCCTGTCAGACCATTTGATTAACAGTGACGTGCTGGAAATCCTAAGCAAAAAACACAGCCCCTCACAACTGTTCTACCAGATCAAAGCCATGTGGCCATGGATACTCAGCACCAAATGTAGTTTCTGAAGCTCTTTTGCCACCCTGAGTGTTTCAAACCAAAAAGATTTCAGGCTAACAGGAATTTTGGGAGTCATGTTTTCATCGCCCCTGAAGTTTAAGAGACAAAAGATTCACGTTAGACTGCAACGATTTGAAAAACCCTAAACCATAATGACTACCATATTTAAATTACTTGGGACAGAAGGAAGAACAGGCTTTCCACTCCTGCTCCATGACCCACAGGTTAATGGACTAATACAATAAAACAATAGGTTACAATAGGAGTCTCAATACAATTAAAATCATAAAACTAATGATGATCTGTTTCAGATGAAGCCAGTGATGAAAATAAAGCATTAAATATTTTTCCCTGTTTATTTTAAGCACATTGAAGATTTCAACCATGTAAAAGTGTGATTTTACATGTATGCATTTGCACGCACACAGACAAATCTA
Source organism: Pandion haliaetus (assembly GCA_013401275.1). Taxonomy (NCBI): domain Eukaryota; kingdom Metazoa; phylum Chordata; class Aves; order Accipitriformes; family Pandionidae; genus Pandion; species Pandion haliaetus. The sequence goes on along the minus strand of VYZV01003880.1, from coordinate 12,663 downwards.
TGTAAAGAGACCCATTTAAAGTCACTAAAATCTTGTGCTACCAGGTTTCACTTAGACATACCAAGGAATTCTACTAATTTCTACACCAAGAGGATTACTTTTGAAGGAGCTTAATATAGGTATCTAGCAGAAGAAAATACTTGCTGAAACAGACTGTGGTATGCTACAGAGGGAAAAAAAACCACAGATGTGCTTTGGAGTAGAGAAAGCAATAAAACCACCCACCAGCTATCTTCCCTCCCATTCAGAGCTCCTTGAGGAAAAACAAGTTAAACCTATAGTCTGTGCTTCAGTTCACTTTTTGGAAAAAAACATGAAAGATGGGTCAGAGATCCTCATGGTCACAGGGCAAAACTTCCAAATCACTGTCGACCCTCCAACAAGCCACAAGCTAGCACAAACCTAAGACTTGATAATTCCAATTCACTCCCCCTAAGGGCATGCAGGAGCACATCAGTAGTAAGCCCACTGTCCAAGGACCTGGGTGGATGGGTGCTCTAAAAGCACCAATGCTCCACAGGGTTAGGTCAGGAGTGGACAGGCAAGGATTTGTTGTGTAATTATCTCCCAGTGGGGAAGAGAGACCAGCATGAGATATAGGAATAAAATTAACTCCAGCCATAGGGGAGTAAGAGGAGGAAAAAGACTGAGTAGGTAAATGACACACTTCTGAGAAATGCTTTTTGTGTCCCATCTCAGCAGACTTCAGAAAGGCCAGCAACACAACTGTGTGCAATTGGTCATTTCCAACTAGGCTTCCTACCTTGTTTTAGAAATAAGCTTTAATTAAAGTGTGGGAAGTTGATGGTATTACATCCCATGGATCCTCTCATGAGTCTTATTTTACCTCTAAAATGAAATTATGTGAAGAATTTTCCCTATGGCAAGACATATTCCAGTCTGTCTTGCCACTGTGCTTTGAAAACATTTCTCCAGTATCTAACACAGCAAAACCTCATCTGCTGTTAAGTGAAACTGTGTGATATGAAAGGACAGGTTTGAAAAGGGAAGGAGACCACGTTTCAGCTGGAATTTATATTTAGGAAGACACCTGCTGTTGAGGTGAAACAAACCAAGAAGTAAAGCATTTCAAAAGTCTTCATTACTCTACCCATTCATTGTCATATCCTTTCCTGTCAAGAGCCTACCCATATGCAAGAAAAGCAGGTGACACACAAACACGATGGCACCTTCACCTTTTCCACTGCATTGGACCAGCATCAAGCGGGCCAAAAACCAGTTCAGGATTAGAACAGTTGCAAGGCAGGTCCAGCAAAGACATACCCGTTCCAAAGGCTTATTTCATGCAGTTCACATTATAATTGATGCTCAATAATTGATATTAATGATTTGTATGACAGTAAGACTGAGGGATCAGCTGCAGAGTCATGGGGCCTGACACCCGTTGTAAAGGAAGAAAAGAGCTTGCAATCTAAGTAACAGAGCAGGAGAAAAGGATTTACCTTCACGCTGCAGATGGAGAAGCACACCACAGCCAGAATGAAGTGACTTGTTGAAGAGGAACTAAACCAGGAACTGAACACAGATTTCTCACATCTTAATCCATTCCCTGAACCATAGCTGATAGTTTCCCACACAGCCTTGGAAGACTTTCACTACTAAGTTCCTTTGAGGTTGCTGTACTTTGGCCCCATCCCACATGGCCCTGCGTGCTTTTCACTTCCCTTCATCTGAGACGGCTGTAACAAATGCTCTTCCCATGGCCTCTCTGAAGCACTCTGTGGACAGGCATCTGTTATCCTGTCAAAGAAATAGGGCCCTAAAGTCCAGCTACTTTCTGCTCCCCACACCAATGCTGATACCCCTGATGTCCCATTAGTGGAGAAACGCTCTTTCCCAACCTCATGGATGCTCTGGCTGAACAGCTGTCTTCCCAAGGAATGTGCAGTCGAAGCAAGTCAGACACACTCATTTGTAATGGCTGCAAAAGCCACGTGCCTCTTCACTTTATCTAGAGACTCAGGCAAAACAATTCACACTCACACATATTCCTGTGCCTTTACCACTTTTCAGGCATAGGTCAAAGTCATCTTAATAGTTCAAGAACCTTCTTCCCTTATATATGTTGTTTTCTCTGGCTTGTACAGTCTCTCTCCATCTCCTTCTCTCCAGCTGGTTCCCTTGTTGCTTAGCCAGTGCTACAGTTAACACCAAACCTGTTACCAAAGCGTATCCCTCCATTCCTCCTTCCTGCCCACAACCTCTTCATCTCTGCAAGTGCCTCTGAGATCCCTTCCACTTCTCCCATAACCTTTGAAGCTTAAAAAGCATCATTAGCACTCAATGTCTTTGCTCTGCTTCTGGGGAAGTTCCACGGCTCCAAACACCTTCTCTGCCAGCAGACTCAGCTGGATTGATTTCCCTTGCCTTCACTCTCCCACTGTCCACAAGGGATCCCACTTGAATGAAAGCCAGAACCCCTGCTTGGGGAGCTGCATTAGCCATATGCTGTTAGGCCTATGCGTTTTGCTCAAAGTGCGATATTCAGCCACACACTGAGACTTCAGAGTCACAGTCAGAATTAATAAGGGACATAAGGAAACCTTCTCCCTTCTCACCTTTGATTATCACACCTATATTATGTGTGTTTATGCAGCTATTTTCTTGATGCTGACTGAGATATACATGGTCTAATAACACTGCAGTATATTATTTTTCACTATTTGTTTTCAGGCTGGAAAAATGCCATAAAAACTGTGAAGAAAATTGAGAACAGGTCCTTTCGGCTGGTGTAAATCTAGATACCTCCATTGATTTTGGTGGATTTATGACAATTTCAACAAAATGAAGATTCAACCCTTAAAATATCAAGTCATATATTTTGCATATCTTCCATATTCCTAATAAATTATTTAACATTATTTTCATTTCATTAAAACTTGAGCAACAAGGTATTTTTATATGGAAAGAAATTAATGGAGATCTTACTGATCCTGAACAAGTTTTTTTTGCATTTGACACTGGCACAATACTTGGAAATTAGAGTGGAAAAATAGTATGGTCCCATTCAAGTATCTGCCCCACCAACCTCAGCTTTACCCAAAAAATGGGTAGACAAGGCCACAAGCTAAGGATTTCACACTATCTTTATTAAATTACTATGTGCTGATTCCCTGCCTTGCTTTTTAAATGTAAGGTGACAAAGATCACTGTAATCTACATTTAATGAAACATCATATCTCCTGTGTATTCTCATTGATCGTATCTTTTCTTATCATTTTTAAGAGAATATTGTGCTTTTGAAATGACAGAAACTCTTTTCCTTGAAGAAACTCTTGCTGTCTGCCAGTGATCTTCTTATTATATGCTTTGAGAGTCTGTTCCATTTGTAATTAGAGTCAAACTATCAGGGACTTCTTGAACCACAAAACAGCTGTCCAGCAGCAAAATTTAGTCAACACAATGCACCTTGCACTGCTTTCTTTATAAGTGTCAGACTGATGGGATTGGTGTTTTGCTGGAGATTCACTTTGAGAACAGTAAGGAAAAAATTAATAAAATTAATTATTTCTTTAAAAAAAAAGGGGGCGGGGGGAGCAGAGGGATTACTGAAAGAATAAGCTTTGTGAGAACATGACAAAAATTGGCAGGAATGGCAGTCAAGCTGAACCACCCCAGGTAGCACTCCCAAGTAATGCAAGTATATTTATTGCAAGCAGGTATTCCAAATACTGATCACAGGATCTCAATTCAAGCCATGCTTTTGCCCAAGTCCCGAAGCCTTCCTCTTTAGTAGGAACATTCTCCTGAATCAGAAGAATCCCAAATTCTGAATCTTCTGATTTAGAATCCTGATTCTGAATTCAGAATCTCCCGAATTAGAATTGTTGACATAACTCTTTTGTATACCACCACTGCTCCTTTTGCAAATACAATAATTGTATTTGGTTGCTTGTTTCAGAAATATATTGCTATTTCTTCAAACTTTTGGAAACAGGAACAGATGCTGCAAATTCCCTAATGTACTTTTCATGTCAGAATCTAACTAGCCCCGGTGAAACTGCTGAATTGGGATCTAGTGCTTTGACAAGTGTTATTTAATGCTCTGGTCCAAGGAGATGATGTTTGCAATGTTATCGCGAGAGGGGGCAGTTTCTAAGAGCACTGACAGACTGCACTTCGTTACAGCAACCCCACAGTATCCAGCGGACGTTACCATTTTGCATCTGTTGAGTGTAACAGGTTTGGTGGTATCATTCATTTCATTTCCTAAGCAATCAGCCTGGCTCAGTTCAGAAAAGTACCAGATGTCATCTAGAGCCTTGTCTGAACTTCCTCAACTCTTTCCTCCTTTTTGAGTTTTCACTGGTCTCCCCTGTACAGGTCTGACTCACTCTTTCCTTCTTCCTTTCTTTATATTGATCAGCCTCCAGGAGGGAGCTATGCCTTAGTCATGGCTGTGTAGACAGAAGGGCCCCAGATTTCTGGTTCCATCCTACCTATGTCTGACAGCAGGCTGAACACACAAAGGTTTCTGTTAAAGTCAACATTACTGCAAACATCTACATGTCATTATGTTTATATAGATTATGATCTTAGACACCTGGCTGGATGGATCTTTTAGTACCCAACTCAGCACTATCATCTGGCCAAAGAAATAAAGGTCCTGATTTGTTTTTCAGGGTACAAAAAAGGGAGAGCCTTCAGCCAGTGCTACTCACTCCAGCCTTCTATCTGCCCTGAGAGCTGCGAGACTAACTTAAAATCATGACTGTATTTGAGTTCTTTATTTGCTTTCCTTTTTTTTTGTGCTTACTAGTAAACAGTCTCCTGCAAGGCTCCTGCACTTCACCCCTAAACCAATGGAAACCAGAATCCACCCCCTTTTTTGAATAAAGGGGGCATCCAAAACAAAACAACATCACACTTGACTCCAGGAGCTAGGGCTTTATGGAAAATATCAAACAGCAGATTTTGCAGCCCCTTTTTATCATTAGCCAAATACAACCAGCCTAAAAAGTGACCTTAGCAGTCATATCAAAACAACAGGAGGTCCTCCTTTCTACACATCAACAAATAAGGACTAGAGACCATTGAAATAAAATCCCTCATCTCAGTAGAGAGTCATTGACCCTGTTCATTGCTTTTGGGAGGAGGGAAATACAGCAAGAACAAAGTATCCAGTTATGTTGATTCTGATATTTACCAAACAATTGGGATCAGGTGGTCCAGATGAGGCACAGATTAGAGTAGCTAAACATGAGTTTTTCACTCTATGCCATTGTTTCAGGCTTTGAGGGTCAGCAAGTAACAAGACAGGTCAGCAAGTAACAAGACAAAAGTTTTTTAGTCTAAAAACAAAAAAGTACTCTAGGACTCTGAAATTTCAGTCCAGGTGGAAGTAAAATTTATGGTGCCTACACTATTCTCTTCATAATGTTCCCTAAGGCTCTAAACCAGCAAGTGCCTGCACCTCCTCAGACCTGCCATTTGGTACCGTGTTCTCCCACTGAAAGCCTTCTTGACCAGTGCTCTAGTCTACCTTCCTCCAGCCAGGGAGAAAATAGCAGCAACCATCCCCCAAATCCATTTTCTATACTGTATTTTTGGCTTGTAGGCCAGTTTCTTCTGGAAGGCCTGTGTAGGTGTTGCCAGGAGCTTGAGCTTTGGGTCCCTCTAGGCCAATGCCTACAGTGACAGAAAAGAAAAGGATTAGCCCCAGGGCTGGCTGGACAGGAGAGATCTTTCATTCTCTGTAACAAGCCCCAGGCAAACAATCTGTGCTTCTGGATCTAGCAATGGAATCTTCCCCTACAGCACACTATGGTGCTCCCATCTCATGGCCCCATATGATGGGGCCAAATGCAACAGCAACCTTTTGCTTCTCTTTTCCTAGGAGTACTAGATACTACAAAGACCTTTTTCTCTGTACTGTACTTACACTTGACCTTTCAGAAAGGATCCAGTGCATACCTTTGACAAGCAAAGTGATTAATTATAATGCAAAGCCTGCACAGAGATTCTCAATTTGAAATAATTTCAAAACTGTAAGTACACACAAAGCTTGTAATATTTAAACATTTGCACCCATATCTTCTCCCAGAAGGCTCTTGAAGCATTTTCCCAACATAGGGGTTTTTTCTTCCTTTTCTTGGCAACTACACCTTAACAGAGCTATGAAATGAAATATTGGTGTCTTCCATTTGTGGGTTGATTATAGCTAATGGATTCATCATAATTGTAGGAATTTTTTCTTCTTTTTTACTTCATATTATCCAATCATGGAATGTAGCAGCACAAAATACAGTCTTTATTCTTTATTTCATTCAATATAGTAAGTATTCTGAGTATTACTGACAATCTGATTTCTCACAAAGGAGTATTTGCAAGGTGAAAGATGGCTATTCTGTGAAATATTTTACTTATAAGAACACAAAACTGATGACATCTCAGACTGAGACATCCTCCGACAGGTAAGTTCAGTCATCAGAGGGAAGACTAGCAGTGCCTTTCTCAAAGGCAAGACCACACTGCTCCCGTGTGGTTTCTGTGGAAAACAGAGAATGGGCCGAAATGACACTTCTACAGAGAAACCCTTGGTTCCCCGCTTGTATAAATCAGGAACTTCGTATGTTTCTTAGATGGCACTATGCATTGTCTTGACACTTGACAAAATAAAAATGACAGCAGCAAATTTCAAGCAGAGACTTTTTTTAATCCACTGTAGTATCAGTGCCAGTACAAAGTTCCCTTGACTGGCGAGGCATTCAACCGCTCAATGCTTGGCAATTAGCGCGTGGCTAGCCATTTCACACCAGAAGTAAAGAAAGAATCCTGCACCCGCAGAGAAGATCCCCTCAGACACTTAAATCAGAGGGCTGGTCTGCTTCACGCATGGGATAGAGATCTGCATTACACCTGCTGCAGTGAGGCAGCACCAGTTTCCACAGGAAATGCTGCACATCAGCACCTGGAGCCATAGTCTGTGTCAGGCAGCATTTGCCATTTGGCTGCTGTTCTCGCACATCACAGACAGTGGTCACGATTCCTGCAAGGATTCAATCCCAAGTGCTGCAAACATTTTTAGTAAGAGTGCAAATGTTTCCCTCCTGAGACAGAAGTCTGAGAAGTCAAAGGCTATTGATGACCAAATACCACTCCAGCAGAAAGCACTTCCAGGATCAGGTCCTTAATTTGCAAAGTATTTAATCCATAATACACACTTACATCAACTGAGGTGAGATACAGGTATTATGGAATCAGAACCATTAATGCCAACTACAACAGAAAAATGACTGGAAAATAAATGAATGCTGGATAGACTTGTTCTCTGAGTATGTTTTAAGACCATCAGCACTTCCTGTAAATATGTGACATTTAATTCCTTTGAGTTTTACACAGATAATTTTATATTAATTCAATGGATTCTTTTCCCAATGATCTAAACTGTTCTCATACTCAAACTATATATGCAAACAGATGGTGAAAATAATGGTTATTTTTCAGAGTAAGAGTATTTTTTTAACATATTCCATCAGAAAGGCCTGCCTTATAGTCAAACTCAAAATCTATTTGCCCTTATCTGGGGGACATACAGACAGGAGGGAGAAGGGGAGTAAAAGAGATCTAAAAGAGAAATAATTCCATGTAGAAACAAGCTTTACAGAAGAAACCTCAAACAAAACCCCAAAAGCTAACTCTACCCAACTCTCCCCCTTCCCCTTTCTATGGAAAACCAGCAGACTGACAGCTTACATAAATGGAGTAGATGAGTTCAGCACGGAGAAGGTGAGAGGGAACAGAAATTCCTATTGGATTGTGGAAGCAATAGCTATCTCAGAGCCTGTTACTGTACCATCTCAGATTGCTTGCAGGCCTTGTTTCAATTAAAAACAGTATTTGTGAATCAGACAGAAACGTGGTATCTTCAAACTGAATCAGAGGATCTGTCAACGTACTAGAGAGTTTACTTTTAACGCGTACCAGGTCTTAACCACACGCACACAGAGGACAGAGCATAATGAACACAGACTTAAAAGTTCAAATGGTTCATATGCCCTCAAAGGGGATGAATGGCTCTGAAGGAGACGTTATGGTGCATCAAGCAAATCCTCCTTAGTTCACACAATTATTGACCCGAGACATCACGATTATTCCTCCAGAGCCATTAAGGGTCAAATGTGTTAATCCCATTGCCACCACAGATTATTTGTTATACAGTTTAGTGAGTAGGATAAGGAGGATGTTATATGGGAACCACACACATCATATGGATACGACCTCTCTTCTTTGTGCCGAATTTCAGTCTTGATACCCAGGGGCTTACACTAGTCATAAGACACAGTGAGGGCTGGAGCAGGGAGTCAGAGCAGCAGGGAGGAGTATGGAGCCACCAGGAGGCAACATGTCCCGTTGGGACAACGCAGCCGCTCTCCTCCCCTGGTTCACATGTGCCCTAACCCACACGGAACTGGAGAAGAGTCATTTTCCTTCTAAGTGCAATATGCTCATGAAGCACATAGGAACAGCTGCACCTCTTCATTCCCTCTGGTACAGGGAACCGCTGTCACCAAACTTTCCACCTGAACGCAGGGAAGTGTTTCTGTATCCTTCTACATCTGCAAAAGCCAGTGGCAAGCAGAGGTTTAAGCAGAGATAAACCTGCCAGCTGTACCAGCTAAGGGAAGACAACTCCCCTGGCATACTCTGCAACCCTTATTACAGCACTACCAGGTAGCCAAATCCACAAGAGCTAGCATATAACTGCAAGACATTTCTGTATGCCTTTCAGACGAACAAACAAATCTCTCAGCTGCCTACTCCAAATGGCTTTGTGTACATTTTTCCTCAAGACACACACTTGCACCCTCTTTTGTGGGCAGTACCTTAAGGAAGCAGCTTGTCCCAACTCAAAGAGCAAAACCCACAGTGAAGAAATCAAGCCTTCATCAGCCTTTCTCTGATGAAAAACTGCTGATGTGTAACAGCTGTGACACAGATCAATAGAAATCAGCATTTCTAAAGTTACTCCTTTCAACCCTATGCTAAAATTGACATAACTAGTCCATTCAAACTTATTTAATCTCAACAGGGGAATTCTTTGCCTTCTCTAAAAAAAAGGAGAGCAAGAAGGATAGCCAAGGTAGGAATTGCTTCGAATGCCTAAAAATAATTTAAAACTATTCTTTACACCTCTTGATTTCACCAACAATAAATAATCTGCTAAAAAGCTAAGCTGAAACTAAACAACTTTAGTCTACATTGGGCTGGTGATTTTTGACTGAACTTACCGTGATAACCTTCCTGAAAACAGTGGCACAAAATGAGCTATGAAGCACGTCATGTCCTCAGTGGAGGTTAACTGGGAACTGTGCCTAACCCCACAATCCACCGGCTGTGGAGTGACTGCCATTGGATACAATATGCAAAATATTTGAGGCAGTAAAAGAAATTATCATTTAACACCATAACAATTTGCCCAAAAGCACTCCAAAACACCACATAACTCACCCTATTGTGACTGCAGTCTCCCGCATCATTCCTGTGGCACACAGATACACTTTTAATCATAGAAAAAGCAAAGAGAATGTATATAAAAATAGCGCACAACACAAGGATGCACATAAACCATTTACTGCATCATCTCTCACTACAGAAGACTACCCTGCAGTTCCTGCTTTGTTCTGCTACTTGTAAGCTATATAATTGCTTGTCCCATGACAATGCTATTTCTGTTGCCTCCACTCACACTGTACATTACTGTCTGTCCTGTAAGATATACACATATATGCTAATATTTTATTAATATGGTAACACAGGGCCTCATTTTCTTGCAATTTTTTAATACTGAATTGGTAACAGCTGCACCACAGCTTCTGTTAAACTGTTTTTCAGTAGCAGAAAACTTTCAGGGGAGCTGGAGAAGAAAATAGTATCTTCATTTGGGGCTTTAATTGGCCTCCAAAATGTCATCAAAATATTGCTTAAAAGATGCATTTTTGTGAATTGTGGGAAAACTCTTCAGTGACGTTTGGGTTATTCACTTGAGGGGAAGAAAGCAGATTTTGGCTATGCGCACACCTCAAATTGCATGCAAGCCAAGCATATATAACTTCCCTTATAGATACCTGAATGCTACAGAGACTGGGAGGGAGATGAGAGGCAAATGAAGAGAGAAATACAGGAAGACAATCATTTTAGAACATACCAGACAAAATTTTACATTTGCTCTTCCCTTAGAGATATGCAAAACTTCGGCAAGTGAGCACTGCAAGCTCATAAGCAGGATATCTGACCTGCAAAGTCAAATTTTACAGTAGCACCAAAGCATTTCACAGCTCCTAAATAGCGTAAGTAGAGAAAGTGGATTCTCTGTTTTCAGTTCTTCTTGTAAAGGCAATGAAGTCCAGATTCAGAAAAGTACTTGAACAGGTTCTTAAATGTTAAGCAAGACTGTTATCTCAACTAACACGTATGCAAGAAGTCAGAAGATTCAAGCTAGGCATGCCTTGAAAATATTTTTTTTAATCGGTATCACTCCTCTGACTGAGAGCAGATGTGAAAAATGAGTAAATACTAATATGGGGGCTATCATCCATTTTCCCTCTTTCCTAAAACCCACAAAGCCACAACTGTACTCAACCACGTTGGGCAAACAAAGATTTTCCACTCACTTGTTTTTATGAACAAGAAATTCAAAGTAATCTTTCTCTTATAACTGCTTTCCTGTGATGGGAGGAAAACTCTTGTGATGCTTTTATCTTGAATTCAGTAAGTCCTGTGAGAGGTGATTGGTTACACTTGTCCAAATGTTTTCACATTTGTGCCAATTTTAAAACCACAGCTTTGTTCTTCACAGTGATTATTGATGCTGAGATGATGACCATGTTCTGCGTTGTTCTCATCTACATACAAGTATAGCTAAGTTTTCTACCAAAAAATTTCCTTTTAAACCTGCAAGTAAGACAACATCTTTCACATACAACCCAAACTAAACAAACAAAGGTACTTGCTAAAGTCTGTACTTTGTGGCTACCATTATTCACAATAAATGTTTTCAGTTTACCCTAGATGTCAAAAATAAGAATTAAAAAACCACATCTATATTTTCACAAGCTAGTCGGAATCTCATGTCACTATTTGTAATTTATTATAAGTATCAGTCCCAGGTACATGCTGTTGGAAATGCTCAGTAAAGATCGAGACTATGGACATGATTTGCTGCCATTTACATCAATGCAAAAGAGGCATATTTTATAAAAACAAAAGAAGAGAAAGATTTGGCCCGGAACTTCAGATGCATTTTTAGTTGGAGGAATTACAATAGGGACAGGACAAGCCGAAAGGGCTGCTGTATGCCTTCCATTCCATATTTCCTCTTGGGTAACCTTGAACTGTCGCCCCATTTTTCCCCTTCTCTCCACTTTCTAACTATTTCAGGTTCTGGAACGCGGGCTGATTCACACTGATGCCCAGATCTCATCTTAGCATCACTGTTAATACCAACTACAACAGCTGAAGTACCCCAGCAGTTATAAAGGCACCAGGGCAGCAGGTACTTCAGAAAATGCAGAACTTAAAGCATGTGAGTAGCCCCCTTTACTTCAAGGGGAAGTGGTCTGATGAAACAGGGCTATGAGGGCCATAGGTCTCTTCAGGATACAGGTAAAACTATGACACGCTTACACAAAAATTACTTTACTACTGTAAAGGATCCCTCGGACATCTTTCAGTCACGTTTAATTACTAGAAAGAGTTTCTCACTGATCTCATC
>VYZV01003879.1:96236-109938 GCA_013401275.1 Pandion haliaetus | reverse complement strand
AGCACTTTCCTCTTCAGAAAGCCCTAGAAATAAAAGCTACCTTTTGATTTGGATGTGTCTGTAGGGTGGATTCCATCAGGGCAGTAAGGTCACCCCTTCTTCCTTCCTGGAGCTCAGGGGGAATGTGAAAAAGAGGATCCCCTGGGTATATGCAAGTCTCCTTCAGTAATGAACCACGTTTGTTGCTAAGTATGCATAATAATGATATTATATCCATGTGCAGCTTTTTATATCTGAATTAACTGAATAGTATTAACATATTATTTGATTAATTTTGTAGTATATATATATAAAATTTCAATTTCTTGGGCTAGACTTCCTGAGTTCCAGTGTTTTATGTTGAACAGTTATTTGTTGCAACACGGAAACAATGTCTGCACCAGTAAATTAAATGTGGGCCATATTCTTCTCTGTCACCAAGGTCAAATGACACAGTAAAACCTGCATCAAGAACATTGCATTCAACGTGAATGCCCAAATGGAGGATATTCACCCAAAGCGCCTACTGCCTGTTAGCTCTGTAATAGCTTCTGAACCATTTCTGAGGCACTTGGAATAGGGAGGTTGACTCCAGCTAAAGACATGCCAAGGATCTTCCTAACAATTTAACAGCATACATGATGAAGTTCCAGTCTCTGGGCGATGTTCAGTGGAGCTATTCAATGTACAGTAATATACAACAGTGTTGAACAGCTGCAGGATGAGGACTCAGAGCACACCCCCAGTGAGGCCATCCAGCAATACCCTTGCCTATGTTCCCTACCATCACCTGCAGGATTTGAAGGTGCTAGCACATGTGGAGGAGGATAATAGACTACCTATTGATAGATGTACCACTAAAGCCAGCCAAATGACTAATTTACGTGGTTCTATGATTGAATAAGGAGTTGACATCTGATCTTTGACTGTAGGATGGGATGCAGTGTGTTCAGCACTTAGAGCCAATTTCATAGTTGAACCAAGCAGATGCAAATCCTCTGCAGTTCTCTCTTCTGAGCTAATTCCATGACCCTTGATTAATAAGACTGGGTGGAAATTAGACAAGCTTAGAGCATCAACACAAACTGAAAATGCATTCTAGTCTCAAATCATGTGAATCAGCATCTGATCTACATTTCCTGCCTTTTACCAGTGCCGGTATTTAGCTTACCACAGTGACTTCAGAGTGTCAGTATATTTCACAATTCAATTAGTCATTCCCAAGTGAAGTACTGTAATTGATTCTTTTTTGGTCTCCACTGGTGATAAAGGTAATGGATGTTTTTGTCAAGCAAATGGACTTCCTCTAAATATCTGCTTCTCCATGTCACTGCCTCTGAAGTAAATGGTGAGGCATATTTCTATAAATAGACAAGTAGCTGGCAAGAGAGGAAAAAAAAAAAAGAGAAGGGGAAAAAAGAGTGGAGAACCATATATTTCCTGACATTGCAACTTTCATGATGGTTTAATTACCACAAACATTCTTGAACCACTCTTATCTTAGGGAGCATTGCAGGAAGTAGAGAATAATTTGGATGTTAACAGATGCTGCCTAAAATACAAAAGGAAAATTAATCAAGTGCCCCTGTACAGTGTCCGTGGTTTCAGTTTGGGGGAACTGATGTTCTCAGAAAAGGCTGAAGTAGCACCTCGGTACTAAGAGCTGTGGCTTACAGCAAGAATTGCTATACCATTTTCCAGCAGCTGGTCTGCACTTGAAAAACAGAGCAAGCAAGGCCTGAGAAAAGCAATCAATCAACTGCATTTGTCACAACTCTATGAAGTCCTTAAGTTATGGATATCGTTAACTGAATACAGTTTCCCTGCATGCAGTGAGGGGCAACACGCCAAGACCAGGGGTAAAGTTACCTCGAAAAACACCCTGAATGCCAGCTTTTAGGGCCTTCCTCTTCGTAACGCTTCCTTTCACTACCTAGAAAAGACTCGCTGACCTAAGAAACATCCTGGATCACATTAAAATCCCATCACATCTGAACTCTCTGGGAAGAATTTTTCCCTCATGGAAACCAAAACTGCTGATTCCTTGGCTTATTGCCAGCCGTGATGTTACAGAACAGGAACGCCTGGCATTTTGCCAAGACCATGCACATGATTTTGGGAGGTACACAAGTAGCCATCGGAGGTAGAAAAATATTATCATTCATATGTCAGCAGTGGTCCTTTCCTTCTTGACATTCACATGAAGATGTTAAAAGGAGAAATTCTGGTATTCTGAGATATTTAGAAAATTAAAAAATAACAGGTATCTCCCTGGATAGCTCATGAAGGATTCCTGGTGGGCTACTGTGGTTCCATCTTTCCATTTAGCTGACTTTATGAAAGAAGAGCATGCATCACACACGATGAAATATCTTCCACTATATTCACCAATCCTGTCAGATCTATAAATTAAATCAAGGTCTTCTAGAACTGCACGTAGAGAAGAAATCATTTGGAAAAGTCTGATGATGCTTCCCCTAAATTGTGTTAAAGCCCTCCGTGCTGTTGCCCTTGGGTGACATATAAAAGTGTGACTGAGGCCTTTGCATATCCCAAGGCATATTTTCAAAAGCAAAAGGTTATTAATCTGCAGCCAAACTTATTTGGGGATAGGCAGGCTTCTGAAATTTCTCAGCAATCTCAGTATGTTATAGCTTTTCTCCTACAGCCTGATCTATCTAGAGTGGTTCTGTCATGCACTTGTGATATACTGCAGAATTTTATATTAAAAATGTGCAAAGAGGTTCATAATTTTCATAATAATTAGGAAAGTAATCTGAATCAAAAAGGCTTATATGTTAACATAAAATAGGTTTTATTATAATTAGACATTTAAAGGATTGATTAGATCCCATAAGGGTAAGATATAACTTTGAAAAAACATTAACTGTTTTGTTTCCATTTCCTTGTAACTTACATAAAGTACGTAAGCATTGGGAGGATTTTAAGAACCTACTAGTTAAAGTAGCACATCTGATTTGCACCTAAGGATGACAGCTTAAAGGTCTCCCTTCTTCCAGGGAAAGAGCACTAGAAATTAAAGGTGAAGGGCCAGCTAACGTCTCTGTCAGCCCATGGTCATCATGTGGGACTGTATCTTGTTGCCTACTCTTGGCAAAGAGAATGCAGAGTTCCCATCCGGGGTGGAAACAGGCTGACTTCACTGACATCTCACCCTGGTGCTAGAACAGCCCTTAATTGACAAAACAGAGATTTTCTTTCTCGAAATTTTTTTCCTCTCTAGTATGCTAAGATTCACAAGAATTTTGTGTGTCAGCATTTCTTCCCCTGCTGGTAGAGGAGATGGGCATAAAGTATGGCAGCTTGCTTGGCTCTTCTCAAGAGCACAACTGCCTCCCTAGCATTTTCTATTTAGTGAAAATAAAATACTGTTATTTTAAGTCCACATGCTTAGCTGCTGTTTTGTTAACATGATCTTTTTGGTTTTGATGGCTGCTGATGCCAGTTTACTTCAAATGAAGACTGGGCTGTAATCAAAAAAATCACCTAACTTCCAAATCTCCTTTCTCAATTGGATATTATGTTCTGCTTCATGTTATGTTCATGATAGGCTATAGTCCATATATTTTGAATAAGAATTTGTAACATATTTTCAACCATGTTCAAGTTTAGATATCTTATCTAATCTACTTATCTAGAGCCCCCCCCCGTATCGGTAAAACATATAGGCACTGCCAAAGAGTGCCTATAAAATGTCCTAAAAAATAGCTGGCATGACTGTCTTGCTTCAGAGATACCTGCCTTTCTCTGCAGAGGGTGATCCTCTAGGCCATTCACAAAGACAGGAAAAGCTGGGGTTTATAGAGACAGGAAAAGCACTTTACTGATAAAAGGAGGCTGTACCAAGCTTGTTCAGATGACTGGAGTTAGTTTAGGGATGAAACGCGTTTTTGTTCCAAAACCAACTCACTGGCTCCATTAGCCAACATTGGGAAACTGGAGGTGGTCTTTTTAGAAAAAGATGACAAATAAAGTCATTGCATACTTTTTTTCCCCCTCATAAATGTAAGAGGGGTCTCTGGGAAACCTTCACTGATCCACAGCTGCATTGTGATAGCTCAAAGTACTCAGAGATTGGAAAGGAATGGATGTGGAGGAATCGTACAGCAGTAGCACTGAAATGGCGCAAGCCGAGTTCGCCAAGCTGCAGTCAGGGATGTCATACATCGGTTCCTCAGTGCTCAGCAGGCTAGCTGAGATGGAGAGAGATTAGCTAAAATGAAATGGAAGATGAAAAGTCTGGTGAAATTGCCACAAATAAAGAGTGGTTCCTGGAGAGACAAGCAGCTCCATCTGCAACAGAGCTAATGAAGATTGCATTTTTTCGTAATTTTTTTGTGTCTTGTGGTTGGATTCTCTGGTGTGAATCCCAATTAAAACTTTTCCTGTGGTTGGGGCAGCCATAATAGTTGTCTTCTGTGTGAATTCTCCAGTGGGTGGAGAGCATGCTGCAACCTTGTGATCAGAGAACGTCTGACTCAATTAGACCACTAACGACATCTCTTTCCTGCTCAGCCACCTACTCCTACAAAATTGGGTATTTAATTCCTGCTAACTTCTGTTAAACTTGGTTGAAATTAGTTAAGTG
Source organism: Pandion haliaetus (assembly GCA_013401275.1). Classification (NCBI taxonomy): domain Eukaryota; kingdom Metazoa; phylum Chordata; class Aves; order Accipitriformes; family Pandionidae; genus Pandion; species Pandion haliaetus. Next base: position 105,350 of record VYZV01003879.1, on the reverse strand, counting down.
ATTCAGAATTACTGGGATGTAGATGGACACGATGGCAGACCTAATTGCACAGGTTCCTGCATATGCACAAATGGAGTGTGATCTCATGTTGCTCACTGCAGGGAGCATCATATGCTGCAAATGTATGTATATAAACCTATGATATTACCTCCTGCGTAATGTTGGCTTGTGATTTAAATAAAAGCTGAAACATGCATTCTGTCAAGGTGATGATGTTTACTAAGGCAACAGTGAATACAGAAGTGTTCTTGAAGACACATGCCTTTCGGCTTAACAAGGGTCAGTACAGGCTAGTGGGTAGATCACTGTGTGGGACAAAGGAAACATGAAATCTAACTTTATGCTTTATTTGGAAAAGCAACTTCAGCTACAACTCCTGTTTGTAAGAGGAAAATAGTGATCCCTTCCATCCACATTGTTATCCTCTTCATTAATTTCACATCACATTTTCATGGACTGATACCTCTTAAGCTGAGGAATACTCACCATGTACGATGATGGTGGTGACCGCTGTTATTGTTGGTTATCCCACTTGTGTGACCAGGGAGCAGCTATTTCAGATGACAGCACTTTCATTTTTGGGAAGCAGAAGTAACCTTCAAGAGAAAGTCCACAGCTCTAATGTAAAGGTCTCCAAAATTTGAATGAATTTTCTTGATGCTCACTTCTTGGCACTGGAACAAGCGAACGAGTTCTCTGAGCTACTTAACTCCTACTTTTAGTAAACTTTAAGAGTGACAATAGAATAGGAAAGATAGTCTTATATTCGGCACTACCCTGGCTTAATTTCCTGACTTGGTCGCAGTCTTTATGTGTGACTTGAAATCTTGTACCCTTTTTCACCCTGTAAAATTCTTCACTAACAGTGTCATCATAAACTACTAGCCCTTCCTCTTTTAGGTATAAAGGTACTAAATCATAACAGTCTATATACATCCGTATAAACCTTAAGTTAAGATTAATACAGTTCCAGAGCTACCTAGTAACTCAAAGAGATAGGATAAACAACTGAATTCAGGAAAAAGTCTTTTTATAGACTACAGAAAACTATTTGCAGAATTCTTATTTTGTTCCACAATTTTAACAAAACAAAACAAAGCAAAACAAACTACTTTTTTCCCCCAAATCTTCCCCCAGCTAGAGATTTAAACACTAAACAGAACACTTTTGTTAGGGCAATTATTCCACATTGAGTCCAATGATTCTATTAATTACAATGCATTGCTCCAGAGCCATTGGCCCAGACTCACTGCTGTGGATTTTGGTGTAATAGGACTCTCAGAATAAGACCATTTCTATGATCCAGTCAAAATGGTGATCCCATCTGCTTGCTGTCAGAGCTGGAACATAGACTAAAACCAACTCTTCTCAGATGTCAGCAGAGAATTACCATGTATTTGTGGATCTTACTCTTGAGAAATGTTATGCCAAGAACACCCCCACCTGGTCAAGGAAAGAAATGGAGTCAGAGAGAGATTACCACATCTGAATTATATTGCACAAAAACCTGCTATTCTGTGCTTATTTTTTGAAAACTGCTGTCTGTTGAATGTCAGCATGAATGAAATTCTACAGGTCATGCAGGGAAAAAATAAAGTTATAATGAAAATTTTTAGCTTTTTGGTACCGTCCATTGAAAATCTGTCACACAATCCGTGTATTTCAGATTGTAGTGTAAATACTCAAGCTAGCTTGCCTGGCATCAGCAGTCAGGCCTCTACAAGAGCAACCTAAGTACAAACTAGTTTCATTTGTTGTTATTAAGGAAGACCAGTTTTCTTACATAATAATCCCAGCGCTAGATATGGAATTCCCGTGCTCATAGGAACTGTACCATACTGTACACATTTATTATTGAATTCTTTACATATGGCTGTTTATGTTGCCATTTTTTAATTCACAGTTAAATCTTATTTTCCAGAATCTAATAAAAAGCACAATATCCATAAACTGTTTCAATTCCCTATGAGATTTTCAGTGTTACTTTGGTGATGCTTGGACTGTAGTTTGGTCAGATCCCATTGGGAAGTTAAAGCCAACAGCATGTTACAGAATTCAAAAGAATTGAAAAAGTAATGGAAATGAAGCATATGACCAGACTTACAATCTCATGAAGGTTTCATATAATAATTTTTCTACCAATCCTTTCAAAAGAACTTTTAAGTTACAGCTGGGTAAAGCAATGGTGTTTCTACCCTGTCTCCTGAGAAATGAGCCCAGGCACACTCATTGAAAGAATGCTGTGAATTTTAGCACATGGTGGTTTTTTTCTTATTATTATTTGCTTCTTCTTTTTTAGCAAGAAGATTTGTACAGTGCTGAACACTCATAAAGAGCAGCCACCTACATACAGCCGTGCACAGAACACAACATCAACACAAACGTTTTTCCTGCAGTCACTCTCAACTTTCCAAGAAGAGCAGAAAAGAAAACCAAGAAGGCCTATTTTATTTACTGTAGACAATCAACTTATAATGATCCCTAATTAGGCTTCCAACAAGATGTTTGGTTCCAGTCCAGAAGTTCTTAATTAGTCTATACAGCCATCGATTTCAAGGGGAGTTTTATCTGAGTCAGGATTTTGAATGAGGTCATGGGGAGTGAGCCTCGAGGAAGCAAACAGAGCCTCACCCTTGCACAGGTGTGTGGGTGAAGTTGCAAGGAGCTTCTTCAGTCTCTGTAATCTTTTTGGTCCCCTGTAGGGAAAAGGCTGTATTTTTAGTGTGGTACTACAGGAATTTAGTAGCATCCAGACAGGGTTAAATGTGCTTCAGAAAAGGAAAACATCCCAGGAAAAAGAAGAAAAAAATGTAGGGAAAAGGAATTCACAGTAAAGTTTAGGAACAGCAAAGCTCTAAAACTATGAAATGAGGCTTTGAATTTGACACTAGGTTTCTGTGAAAAAATAGGCTGCTTGTGGCAGGAGACTGGGAGGAAAATGTGAGCAGGATGTGAAGACCAGTGCCGGCAAGGAGCTGAGGCTGGATGGAGAATCGGAGGTCAAACCAGCTGCCTGGGAGGGGGCTTTGGGACGTCCCTGCCAAAACCTCCTGCTCGTGCACAAGAAAGAAGCTTGGCCTAAGAACTGGTGGGTCTGTAAAAGTGCAGACAATGAAATGAGAAAAAGGAATGATTTTACACAGGGAATGGGGTGACATGTTGTGCTGCTGTGGGAAGATGAGGACTGAGATGCTGTAAAAGGCACAATCCTCCTCTGCCAAATTTAAAGCCTCATGGCATGTGGATAATTGGATTACTTGAAGTAAATCACCTCTGTAACACCAACAAAATCATATACTTTTCTTAAAACTGATGTATTACTTTTCTGAAACACCTGAAGAATTTTGGACAAAATTTTCTATGCACATGCACAGAATTCCACACGAAGCAGATGCTTGGCTTAAAAATAGTAGCCCAGAAAATAGGAAAAAGTCTGAACAACTGAAAATGGGTTCCTGAATGCAGCAATGCCTTTAACGCTGATAAGATACAGGTCCCCCTCTAAGACTTTAAAATATGAATTGAAAGATTTTGCAGACTCTGTGCATCTAACAGTAGGTCGCTGATGAAGTCCAGTAAATGTAATTGTAGCAATCAATAAGTATGTATTGGTGTTGTAATTACCTTCCTATTAAAGCTAAATTAGCTAAGGTATATTTCAGGCATTTGTTATAATTTAAAGGATTGCCGATAATTCTTATCTTATTGAAAAAAAGATTACTCCTTATTGGAAAGGCCATAAAGCAAACCTGAAAATCTTTATACATGGAGTTTGTTTCACAGCCCATGGTGTCATCAATAAAACACCTCATGGACTGCTCACTGCTGCTGCTGCTGCTGCACAGAATTGAGGACTATTAAAGGTAGTAGCTATTGATCATTTTCTGTCCTGACACACCCTAACACATGTTTTAATGCTGGTATCGCTCTTGGATCATGTCTCACTCCTTTAGGACACGTCAGTTCAGCGTGCAGCTGACCTATCCGGCATTCCTGGCATACCTTCGGTCAAGCCCCATGAGCTGATATCCATAAAAAGCCACTTTAGCTGGCAGAAAGGGTACAATACCCCGGGTTTATATGCTTGCATTTAAAATCTGCTTCATAAAACTTATTTTTGCCTGGGCCCCCCAGCTCTGTTGTTCTTTCATGCTGCAAGGAGCAGCTTGCATCTTCCCCTCCAGCCATTAGCAAACAGTTTGAGGGGGGAGAAGGCAGTGGTTAAATCTCTCACAAACCAAATGTTAACTCTCACAAATCACCTGGTGGGGGAAGAGTCTGCCTTTGCATATGTCCCTCTTAGGTATTCTGTGCATGCTACAGTTTCTCTCCTATGCAGTCCTGGCAGTTTTCTCAGGATTATGTGATTTACATTCGGCATAGGTCTATGTGGAGCCGTATCTCTCAGCAGGAGTGATTTTTACAGATTTACTGTACCAGCCAGAGGCCAGGGTAGGATTCGAATTTTTTTCTTACTTAGATGTGACTTACGATGGAGTCTCAAGGGCAGAACATCCCCCAGCTGCTACAGGCTTAAACTCCTGGGAAAATTGTACCTGTCTGAGGTGGAAGGTCCTTCCCAAGGCATAATCCCTGCCTAAGACTTTTTCAGGGAGCTAAAGAAAACTGAGGGCTGACACATCATCAAGTCATCAAATATTAATGAATTACCATGCATCAGCTGAACCACAGGAGCTCCTGCATACTTAATCGTAGCCCATTGCTACCGCCAAGGATAACATAAAAGTATTACCTTTCTCACTGAAGTCTGGTGTGACTCATTTTATCTACATTTGCTACAAACTAAGAGCACACACACAGAGCCAGATACTGCCACACAGCTTATGTGTGGCAAGTCATGAAGCTACAGTCACAGGGGATATAGAGAAATCGGCAGTCAGGTTCATCAAAGCTGCTCATGCACTTCTGAAATGCCATGTCAAATGTCAGTACTGTAGAAAAAGCACTAGCAAGTATCTCCTGATTTAAAAAAGACATCCTTCAACTGTCAGAACAGCCGCAATGACATGCTGAGCACTACTTGGACCTTGCCTATACAATGGCTCTGTTCCTAAACTCTCCCTCTACCTTAGGAGCTTGTACCTCACCCCAAACCTTGTTTCTCACCAGAACTCCTTTGCATGGCCACCACGGTCTTGACAAGAGGAGGAAGAGATGGTTTGCAGACCAGCGCAGCCCCATCTCAGTAAGATGTCTCAATCTGGTCCTCTCCTACTCAGTATGCAGCACAGCTTTGCTTTTAAATAATATTTTTGTAAATTTATGCATACAAACAAGCCTTGTAGGCTATTGAGAAAAGTGGCCTTTCTGGATTTTGGAGGTGGGTTTTTTCGTCATCTTTTTTTTTTTTTTTGCCACTGCAGAAAAAGGCACATGGGGTCTCTCCACAATAAATGTTTTGCTTTTACATAATACCAGCCAGTGGGATGGGGCTTAAGAACACTAGTAGGCAACTGGTATTTTGGGGTGATCTCAGGGGGCAGAAGCCACTGAACACTCTTAAAATAGTATTGCTAAGGAAATCAGGTAAATACACTATGCTACAGTGATCACTGACAGTTTATGAACACAAATGCTAGGACAGAAGTTTCTATGGGCCACCAGTGTAAGACATGCTGGATTGTTGCCTTCAGAATTCCTTCCCCAAAACATATGCTGCAAGTGTGGCACTTCAACATGACTTAGAGTTCTTTATATTTGTTCCTACTTTGATATTGTGCAGCTTATTTAATGCAGTTCAGCCTCAGTATTCTAAGGGAACTGAGTATTCTTATGGGCCTGCACCCAAGAGAGGCAAAATCTCATTTTGAGCTTAATTCAAGCTAGCAGCATGCAAATACAACAGTACAGTGCATGGGTATCTGTGCATCTAGACATCCTCTGCACTAATGCCCAAAATTTCCTTTGGTAGGGTTAGTTTACACTGAGATAACTCAGAGTGTAGAAATCTCTTTGCAAGCCCATTCATCCCTACTTCCTGTAAAAACTGATTAAAAAAAAATCATATTCCCTCATTATATATGCATTGCTAGCATTCTGTCAACCCTATTGATGGTTTCCCATTAAAATCTGAATTCTCCAATACCTTCTAAATGGACATTCAAAGGTGGGATTTCACAAAGCATATAATTAAGTGAATTTTGCACAAACCAAAGTCACTGAGAAAACTCCAGAAAGAGTAGAGTTATGGCAAAGCTAGCAGATTTTCAGAACAACGACAAAATAATCAGTCCAAAGAATCACTAACCAGTAACTCCTTTGCCATTGTTACTGCAAAATGACTTCACCAAGTGAGACAGAACCATTCTGTTTTGATTGGTGAAGAAAGAATATTGAGAGGCTAATGTCAATGTGAAAAATACATTTGCTTCTTTTCATACCATTTAAATTCCAGTTCTGTTACCATACTATACTGATGATATGCAGGAGTAGTATCTATTGAAAACACTATTTTATTTTATTTCCAGAACTCTTAGCCCTCTGAGAACTTGATGCCTTTCCATTTAAGATAATTCAAGACCTTATATGAAGGCATGATTTTTGCAAAGCGCCTTCAATTTTTGTACATTGTTATATCAAAGGACTTTTTGAAGCCTCACTTTCTGTCCCCTGCTCATGTGTGTTTCTTGGAGCTGTGGATCCCAGGAGCACAAAAGAACCCCGCAATGGCTGCACAATGGTCATGCCTGACAGGCAGTTTTGAGGACCTGTCTTTAGTGGCTGCTTCTAGGTGGAAACACTGACCGTGCCCACAGCACATGGTGTCATGCCCACTGCCCTTACATCTCATCAGGGATGTCTAGCTCCCTTTGTGAACTACATATGGAATAGAAATGCATGGTTTTCCCGAGTTCAGAGGGCCTAAAATCCCCTGCCCTTTTTTTTTTTCCTCTGTTGTACTAGAGGGTATCTATACTTAAGACATTAAACCACGCCAAAGCCTGTTCCTTGGGCTTGCAGGTCAACTAGCATGAGCTGACCATGTCCACAGTACTGAGCTCTTAGAATCATAGAATAGTTTGGGTTGGAAGGCACCTTTAAAGGCCATCTAGTCCAACCCCCCTGCAATAAGCAGGGACATCTTCAACTAGATCAGGTTGCTCAGACCTGACCTTGAATGTTTCCAGGGATGGGGCACTGACCACCTCTCTGGACAACCTTTTCCAGTGTTTCTTCCTTACACCTAGTATGAATCTACCCTCTTTTAGTTTAAAACCATTACCCCTTGTCCTATCGCTACAGGCCCTACTAAAAAGTTTGTCCCCATCTTTCTTATAAGCCCCCTTTAAGTATTGAAGGGCTTGAAGGGCCGCAAGAAGGTCTCCCTGGAGCCTGCTCTTCACCAGGCTGAACAACCCCAACTCTCTCAGCCTTTCCTCACAGGAAAGGGTTCCATCCCTCTGATCATCTTTGTGACCCTCCTCTGGACCCACTCCAACAGGTCCACGTCTTTCCTGTGCTGAGGACCCCAGAGCTGGATGCAGTACTGCAGGTGGGGTCTCACCAGAGCAGAGCAAAGGGGCAGAATCACCTCCCTCGACCTGCTGGCCATGCTTCTTTTGATGCAGCTCAGGATACGGTCGGCCTTCTGGGCTGTGAGTGTGCATTGCTGGCTTGTGTCCAGCTTTTCATCCACCAGCACCCCAAGTCCTTCTCCTCAGGGCTGCTCTCAATCCCTTCATCCCCCAGCCTATACTGATACCGGGGGTTGTCCCGACCCATGTGCAGGACCTTGCACTTGGCCTTGTTGAACCTCATGAGTTTCACATGGGGCCACTTCTTGAGCTTGTCCAGGTCCCTCTGGATGGCATCCTGTCCCTCAGGTGTGTCAACCGCACCACTCAGCTTGGTGTCATCTGCAAATTTCCTGAGGGTGCAATTGATCCCACTGCCTATGTCACTGATGAAGATATTGAACAGTACTGGTCCCAGTACGGACCCCTGAAGGACACCACTTGCCACCACTATTGGTGCTTCCAAAACAGGTTGCCTGTGTTCAAATTGCAACTGGGACAAGATGTCCCTGCAGAATCGAAGATGCCTTTGACAGACTCTGGTCTAACTGAACTTCAGTGTTCAGATACAGCTCCTGCCACTTTGCTAATGTATGCCTAAAAGATCATTTTCAAGTTTATTATCTGCTTGACAAATAACAAAAAACTAGCACTTGGTATTTATCTGTAATGTAGCTGTGGTAAATGTCTTCACCTGCTAAGAAGGAGACAAAAAAAAGCCCTAAAATGGTTACCAAGATGGAGGTTAGCATTTATGCAACTACAGCTTCTCTGTAACACTGAGCTTTGGTTCTCCAAGGTTGAGAGATTATTTCTATTTTTTAATTAAGATTCCCAAGATAAAGTTGCCAAGCTTTTAGTGTTAAACATCAGGCAGAGAGGGAAATTGCACGCCCTGTGAGGCAGAGTGGCTTTTTCTTTTTTTTAATAAGCACGATAAAAGCGCTTTAGCAAAGTCATAAACGCAAAGAGGAAAACAGTAAACATGAAGAGGGAAACTACACGGGTCATGTAGCGAGGACACGACGCTCATTCCTCAGCCGTGCCTGCTCAGAAAGGGACCGTTCGCTGCAGGTTCAGAGACGTGGAAGTCGCCCCCTCCCAACCTCGCGGGCCGTTACGTGGAGCTTTCCACAGTCCGTCACTTGAGGGGTCCCACAGCGGGGTGGGGGCTGCGGGCGCACGGGGACGAGTCCCCGGAGCCCCGTCGCTGATGGGGAAAAGGTTAGCGCGGCTCGCAAAGGTGCGGAGCAACGCGACGGGGCAGGTAACTCGGCGGAGCGTCTACCCCAAAATGGTTTTTTACTAAATTGCCGGTGTGTCGGCCCGACAGCCCCCCGGTTCACTGGGATTAACATCAAGGCGCCGGCGCGGGAACGGTTCCAGACTGACCGGCGAGAGAGACAATAGACAAAGCTGGGTTCTTTCATCTCGGGGCTGCTGGAGCAGAGCCCTGACAGCTGATGGATGAGCAGAAACCCACACGGCTTCCCCACGTCCTCCCCAGCACGGCGCGGTTTATGGCCCGACACGCTGCGCCCATTATCCCTCCCCTCGCGCCCCCCACCAGCTCCCCCGG
>VYZV01003879.1:64465-88578 GCA_013401275.1 Pandion haliaetus | reverse complement strand
TTTGTTTTTTTGTCCCTCCCCCCCCCCCCCCCCCCCCCAATACACAGCCCATTTTCCTCTTTTTAGTCTTACTGCTGCAGTGTCCTGCTTCTTTCTTTGGCCTCTTTGCAGGATGTAGCAGAGCGCAGACTCCCACCTCTCAGCACACAACAGTATCCCTCTCGAACCAGCCTGCGGTCCGCAGGAACGCACCGTTCCATCAGCCCCAGCCGGGGACTGGGAGCTTCTCTAAACACATCCTGAGACCCTCGGCTTCTGGCAGCGAAGAGAACCGCAGGGTGGGGAAGTCCGTGGCTCACCATTTAGCCTATGTCAGCAGTAACTCACCCCCCCCTGGTTTTACTCTACAGGCATATAAAAAAAAAAGCCCCAAAGAAAACACAAAACGTGTAATACTGGATTGTGCTCAACAGCTCATGCTGAAAAGAGAAGGGTCTTTTCTTCGCCAGGTAAGATCAAAGAGTGGTGGAGCTGAGCTAAAGAGCTGTTTGCAAAATTCAGCTGTTGTTTGGCACCCATGGTGATTAAATCCATCATTGTAAATATTAGATTTTCTTTTGTTCTTTTCTTATTTTGACTATCTGCTGATAATAATTTTATAGCAGCAGTAAGAGTGAGAGTAGCATTTTACCCATATTCAATTGTGTTACACTTCACCTTTCTCAGAGTATATTAATTATAATTCATGGCTTTAGCAAACCACTCTTAAAGGGCACTCAAATAAAGAAGAAAAACAAATGTAATCTCTGACTCCAGTGTACTCATGCAAGCCCTGTTAATCCACCGATTAAATGATCCAGCCTTGCATAATTATCCCTGTTACATGAACTGGTAAACAAAGGCAAAAATGTGGCCTTCCTAGTGAAAGCCAGCACAGGGACATCATATTGATTAATTTTCATTGAAGCTTTAAAAATATTATTGTTAGAATGTTAGTATTTTGCCTTAATGTTCACAAATTTCAATCTGGATAAATTCATACATTTGTAATCAATTATGGTGTTTCAGCAGGGGATGAGATGACATGTAAGTCCTCATATTTTGGACTGCACGGCAGACTTTGTATTTCATCAGCTGGCTACAGCTTTATGTAATACCACATAATAAAATTAAGCATTTTCCTCAATACAAATGAACATATTTTGGTGACTGTTTAAAGGTGTAACTACAGAAGAGGTATAACGTAATACAAACTAAATGTCTGAAGAACCATTTTTTTTCCCCACCCAACATCTCTGTCTTCTTGAGCCACAGTTACCTGCAGTGAGATTCAGAGTGCCTACATGAAAAGGCTACATCGCTACTAATAAATTGAACAGGTCTAGTCTCTGGCTGGTGGGCTGACTGCCATGATCTGGCTACAACCATACCCTTATTCTTTCTCTGCCTCCAAAACAGCATTGTCACAACTGACAGAGAAAAGGCTCGAGCTGCAGGTGGACCTTCTCGGGTACGGGGCTATGGGGTGGGCCTGAAGCATGCCAGGCACCGAGGGACTCTCGGCACTTACACCCGTGCCCTGGCCCCATACAGTGGTACAGCTGGAGTGGCTGTGTTCAAGAAACGGCTTTTATTCACCCTGTAACAGATTTATCTAGACCACATTTCTTCAGCTACTTACAGGCAATCAGCATGGGGTAGTATCAAAAGCCTCATGGAGGCAATGACTTGATATTGCTGCTTCTCTTCTGCTACTTCTTCCTCTCTGTTAAGGAAACTGTAATGCTTTGACATGGTCTGACATGGCCCGTTCTCTAACTGGGCTCTTATTTTCAGACCCCTTCCTGATTTTTAAGGGCAGGCACTTGCCTCACCCCCCTTTTAGAAGTAACCACATGCAACTACAGTCTGTACCAAGCCAGTTTATCAAATACCTCATTATGAAGTTCATTAGGTCCAACCTACTCCAAAATACTGAATTTAGCTAAGGCTGGGGCACTGAAGCATGAACTCAATATTTAAGGATATTACTCGCAGCATATCTACTACTTGCTGTGGTATAATGGATGGACTTGATCAGCAAGTAACACTGCAAATCTTTTCTATTACTAGGGCTGTGTTTTCTCGTATTGGTATTGTCAGTGCTATGCACCATTGGAAGCTTTATTCTTTTCTTAATCCATTTTAATGCTTCCACTTCTTTAATATTTTATGTTGTGAAAGATTCTTTCTCTAAAAATCTGAAGTAGACTAACTCCATTAAGTCAGTGCAGCAGCATCTACAAGAGACAATTTCTGGTTTTAAGTATTCCAAAAAGCTGAATTGCTTTGCAGTACCTCTTGGTTTCATTGCCTAGTTCTAGAGGCTTTTTGTGGATCCTCAACATTTTCAGGTCCCCCTGTCCCTAGTTGTTTGTATTCGTCTCTCACATTCTGATTTCACTGTTTAAAGGGCAAGGAAAGTTTACTGAATGGAAAGACCTTGGAGTCTACAGTATCAAACAGCAGAGTGACCTCAAAGGAAAACATATTTCATTAAAAAGAAAAAAAAGTTTCCTTGCAAATGCAGCTTGTTTTACCCACCCAGATCTGTCTTTTTGCTGCCTCTGTGGTAACACATGTTTTATATGAATCTATATTAAGATGAATTTTAACCTACAAATAACTAGATACAGCTATGCAGTAGGAGGGAATTCCTACAAGATGATGTAAAGTTTTTTAAGCAGTAAAATTAAAAATAGCACATAAAACCTGACCAGTAGATTTGGATCTGAACCAAGGCAACACATTTGGGAAACATTATCAAGTTTATCAGGGGTAACATATCACAGAAAATCTGCTTCTGTTTATACGCCATTTATTATTCATTTTTGACATTTTCCTTTTTTCTTCAACCTTTCTTACCCCTAAGCACATATATGTTAGACTTAACTGGAATGTGAGATAACAGACTGGTCTTTTAATTTTCTTTCTCTATAAGACAAAAGCAGATCTGACTAGGAGTAAAAAAAATTCTATGAAATATAAGTACAGGAAAAAAAAGTTCCCAAAGTAGCTTTGGTAATAAAGGAAAAATCTGCCTCGCAGTGAAAACCAAGAAAAATTAAAATGCCTAATGAGATTAAATTAAGGGCCAAATTCTGTCCTCCCCTATGCTGTCTTGCATTTCATGATATATAAATAGAACATTACAGACTTCTGCCTCATGCAACATATCATATCTGTGATAAAAAGCTATTTTTTATGTCTAGAACACATATATTAATAGCGTTACGCCAGCAGAGACTTTCTTGCCCATGGTTGTTAGAATGTTTGCAGGTCAAACCAGTTTATAAAAACCAAGTCTAATTCAGGGAAAAACACAAACAATGAAAGCAAATGCAGTCTTGGTAAATGACCCAGTCCCTCAACTTCACTCACACAAATTCTCACTCATATCTTCTCACTCATATCATCACAATAAACTTTAAATGAGAAAGAGCTGTAACTTTACTTGCTTTTGATCTGTCTTTGAAATAAATTAAAATCATGAAAAGTCAGTTTAAACCCGGTCTAAAGTCAGCCAAGATTTGTGCAGTCTTTCTATTGAACGTAGTTCAAGTTGAAGCTCAACTTAAATTTGAATTCTTTTGTGTTAGTAGTTTACCCATCAGTAGTTTGTAATTTTTTTCAATGGATTCAAATGCAAAATATCAACATGTCTTTGAAAGCTGTTATCGAACAGTGGTTTGTTCCGATGCTGAGATCTCCAGCTGAGGTGAATGTTTATTTTTCTTTGCTTAGATGAGCAAAAACTTCTGGAGTGGTTTCAGGAGCAGATCCTTCCTCTGTGTGGTCTAGAATCCATACTTAGACCCCTTCCTATCAGCAAACACTCCTTATATCTCAAAGAAAGCAAACACAGTAATGGGTATAAAATGGTGAAGACATTTATTTTAAAACACAAGCAAACCCCCAGAATATAATAATATAAACATATATTATTTAGAGTTTATTTATTCTTTTTACTTTAGTAAATGCTGCAGTTTGTAAGTAGAGGCTTTTTTAGAATCTATGTGAAAAAACAGCTCTGTGATTTTATCAGGTTTTGCATAGTGTTGCTGATGTAAATGCTTTCTTTGAGTATCTGCTAAATATTTCCAGTTGAACAATTATTTATGGTAATAAAAGATAACTGTGAAGATTCTTGTAGTTACAACCTACAATGAGTTTGCAGATTCACACCCAGACGTTAAGGAAATTCTGGGTAACGCTCCACTACTGTGGCAGAGCATGAAACTCCTGTTTTGGCAAATGTAAGGTAACATGTCTTAAAACACGGTATTTAGAGGACATTTATTCCAAGCAGATACAGAAGGAAGAGACCAGAGAGAGTAAGTCAAAAGGAGATCCTAGTAACTCAGTAAGGTTGGACTGCTGAACCCTGTTGTGGAAATCAGCGTCACTGGTGATGCTCTCAGGTACCCGAGTGCTACTAGACAGAAAAGATGATTTGTTAGCGCGCAGGAGTAAAAAGTTACAACTTGTAAGAATGAAGAGGTTTTGTTTGGGGGTTTTTTTTTGGTTTGTTTTCAGCTTGGCAATTTGAAGGCTAAAGACTTGAACAGGATTTGAATCAGATCCTCAAAGATAAACTAAATGAGAATGAAACCCAAGTAATTTATTTTATATTGCTGCTTGTGTTGCCTCTTTTGCGGTTGCAGAAATCCCAGCACAGACGTAGCACTAGACACTGCTCAAAGCAAAAACTTTCAGATACTGGGAACACTTAGATGCTTAGTTGCCTCTCTTGAGGATCAGTGTAGGAGTTGGCATTTTGTCCAAGGTAATAATGGAGGATCCCCATAGTCCACAGTGGAGAGACAGAGTCATTTCTGGGGGTGGTTCAGTCCACCCTAACATATGAGCTGAAGAAAGAATGAGGGTCTTTACCGTTCTGTCTCTCCCTACTCTTTGGAGGACTGCACATGGGAGGACATAAATTTGCTACCTCAGGCAAAGCCCATGGCTGTTGCAAGTGTGCCCCTTGAAATGTCAAATGAAAATTAAGTTTATAACACCTGCCACCTGCCACCTGTATTTTCAAGTAGGCTGTGGCAGGCAGGACTCAAAAGTCTATGCTTCAAACAGCATACCACATCAAGGTGAACAAAACTGTGGAAGAATTCATCTGCTTCAAGTGGAAGCAAAAATATATTTTCTAATTTTGAAAAGAGATGATAAAAAAATTTTAAAAATCAATGCCATTTAAAAGAAGGTGAGAGGATGTCCTTTTAGCAGCTCTGACCATGAATTCTTTTCATTCTGCTTTCAAGATCAGGGAGGTAAATGACCCCTCACTGCTAAGTCTAGAATGCTATCTTTCATTTTTATGCTTCTTGACCCATGAAGTCAATAAAAGATGTCTCAGACAATTCTTCCAGCAGAAGTTTCTAATCCAGTTGTGATACAATTGAATGAACACCCCAGGAGAAATGAACTTTCCAAATACACACAAAATCCCAGACTAACTTTCCACCTGAGGGCAAACCCCTGCTATTTCATGGGCTTTTTGTTTTACACAGAAATAGTCCCACTACTATTTGGCATGAAAATAATCTGAGTTAAACTGAAGCCTGTACCTCTCAGAGCTAAAAACCACAAATGTTTGCTTGTTAGTGTTTATTGGCTGATTTTTATTAAGCATGGTATTTCAAATTGTTCTTGGGCCAAGGAGGACAGACTTTTTTTTCTTTTGTTAAATTTCAGAAGTATTAAAGAACTGAGGAATCTTAAACTTTCCAACATGAACAGTGATCAGTGGCTTGGGCACCTGTGTCTAACTCTGCCAAAATTGTTCTGTCTTTTCTCAGCCCAGTTACACCATGCCTTTTGATTCAAACTACTTGCATACTCAGGTATATATCTATAACAGTAAAACCACAGTTTCTATTTGGAAAATACATATATTAATAAGGACTACTGATACTTGTTTGAAAAATAATCTTGTCTCATAAATAATGTTTTTCAACAAAATAATTTAAACTAATTTTCAGATAGTATGCATTTGAGTACTTTTGATGACTTCATTTAACTACACTGGATTGTATTATTTACAAATCCGGCCATTAATCATGAATAACAAAAATAAAGAAAAAAATTGGTCTTATTTGCATATCAATTAAAGTAATTACAGTTGTACAACATATAATCAGAATAGTGGGTCTCAATCTGAATGGGAAACCACTGAACAAAAGGAATCTTCATTAGCTTTTTAAGCTTCCAAATTTAATAAAGCAAATGTCACTTTGACAGGCTGTGTAAAACAAATGTGGCATTCACCTTGTAGTTTTAAAACACAGCTGCAAAGAATTGGCTAAGTCAGTGGTTACAAATAATCTTTCGTTATATAAATATCATAGATGTTATTATGAACATATACCTGAGTAAGTGTAATCCAAATGTACATTTCATCTGATACACATAGCAAACCTCCACAAAATCCTTTAATTAGGTTGGCTGGATAACACAACTTTTCTTTCTCCAAATAAAAAATGTTCATAGAGACATAATACCTGGTTCAGTCTTATATTGATATATTCAGTATCTTAGTAACTAGGACCATGTATCCCTGTTTGGTGAAGTTCGTCTAAGAAACCTAATTCAAGTCCACTGTAAGGAATGTTGTTTGGGAAGGTTTCTATTAAAAAGCCTTTGAGCTCTGATGCTGCATGCTATTTAAGTCTGCATTTAATAGTTAAAGTGCCTGTAATTAATCACAGCCTTATGTGCAACACACAAAAAAAAACCCCCAAACCAAAAAACCCAACATTAAATGGATTTTAACTTTTTTTCCCCCCAGCCACCCTAAACTAAATCAAACACAAAAGATCATAGAACTGCCATATTTCACTGTCAGACATTTCTTTATTATGAGTTTATAAAGACACAAATAGGAACCGCACAGAAAATTCCTGTGGAAAAAAATTTAAATCATATAAACCCATAGCATTCAATTTCAAAATATATCTGAAATTGTCAAACATTAATACTGTTGAAAAACCAGTGCAAGATAACTTTTTTCCAATAACTTCTCATAAATGTTACCAAAATGAGGTTCAGTTGTCCTCTTTCTGAATTCACTGAGAAGACTGTTTACAAGAGCAGAAGGCAGACGGAGGCTGCATACAGGTGAGCTAAGGTAAGCCACCTCGCATTCCCTCACGCGCTGCTTTACATTATTTGATAAAGCCAAGCATCAAAGAGCAGAGGTTACAGCCTGAGGTGGGCCCTTAAGCAGCAACTGGGGTGGAAACAGGCTCTGCACAGTGCTGTGCTGCTGCCACAGAAAGGAAGGTAAGGTTAGTAAGAGCCCTTAAGCTTCCTCCTACCATGGCATCCTAAAATCGTGCCTGTAAAGAGACAAGTTTCTTCAGTTTGGGTAGAATCCTTTCCTGGTCAAAGCCCTTCAGAAGTTCTCCATCCATCTAACATGATTTGACCTTCAGACATTGCCACGTCACACAACCCACAGGACAGGGTAGTTACTGAACTGCACAGGGACTGCATCCATGTCAAGTCTCCTGCTTTGTCCTTTTTTCATTATGGAAGATCTAAACCAGTTGAGGTTGATCATCTTCCACTGTCCTCTTCAAACTTCTTTGTGTGTCTAGAGAAGATAGACAAACTCTTCCGCAATTTTCAAGGCAGTAAGAGAGAGCTGTTTGACACATCACTAAAATCCACGGGAAATTTCTTTGAACCCTAGGTTTACACTGAAGTGGATGCAGAATCAGAATGAGAACAATCACGAGCTGTAATAGCAATTCTGATCCAAGCCACTTACAAATATTCTAACCTTTAAGTTCTGTTAGCAATTTTAAAATGTCAAGAGGTATGTCAAGTTCTTAACACCCAAGCCTACATATTTAATTGTCAACAGCCCAAATATCCAAGCCAAGAGAGTTATATTAATTCCAGCTGGACCCCAAATTAAAATCTGTTGAAAAACAGTGATAAATCTTCCTCTTAAATTAGGGATTAGCGCTTGGTTGGTCTACTTTTTAACTATATACTTATTGATTTTCTAGAACACCTACTGCACTGTTCATTTTAGTTTTAATTTCAAAGCAGTCAAGCGCAAGAGATCTCTGCAAGATTATCATGTTACATCATTGATCTGCAGTAGCAGAAGACTCAATTTGCTCAGTAATAAGCAACTTAGGTCAAAGGCCACGACTGAGAAAAGACAAAGGGTATCGTTTACACCCGTGTCAATCACAAACAGCTCTACTGAAATCAATTGAGTTACATTTGTCTCAAATCAGTGTGAAAGAGAATTCTGTGTTTGCAGAATTTGGATTATGTGCCAGTCATGAATTCACCTTTATTAGTCTGTAGCAGGAACCATTACAAACTACTAACTTAAAATACTAGATATGCTATATTGGATTTTTAACCAAAATGAGTTTTACTGTCTTACTGGAAAATCAAGTTCATGTCACTGTTTCAGCTCACTGATTTCCACTGTGTTATCTACCACTGCTTCACGGTATGAATTCATAGATTCTGTAATTTTGCATTAGACAATTCATCTGAGGGAAGAGAATAGTAATTAGTGTCATACTTTTTAAAGAAAAAAACCCCCCAAAACCCCACCTCTTCCAACTATTTGCAACTATTAACAAACTTTTGAATGTGCAAGATTTTATATTTCTTCACTTTTGATGTTTATAGAATCATGCACTTCTAACAGTTCTAGAACACATGCAGTTTTAAAAGCATATTCCACAAGATGATTTACAGGAAAGATTTAATTTGGGAACTTTAACTTGGCTTGTTCAGGGATCTGGCTGGAAGAATTGCAGGGATACAGCCCCGGAGAGAAGAGGAGCCCAGGAGAGCTGGATCGTTTTCAAGGATCACCTCCTCCAAGCTCAAGAATGGTCCTTCCTGATAAGCAAGAAACCAAGCAAAGATGGCAGGAGGCCAGCATGGATGAACACGGAGCCCCTGACTAAACCCAAACATAAAGAGGCAGCATGCAGGAAGTGGGACCAGGGATAAGAGACCCGGGAAGAATATAAAGACACTGTATGAGCATGCATCGTTGGGGTTAGGAAAGCCAAAGTGAAGGCTGGTGAAGGATGTGAAGGCCAACAAAAAGGGTTTCTACAGCTCTATCTGCAGCAACAGGAAAGCTATGGAAAATGTGTGCCTGCTGCTAAATTGGGTATGGGACCTGGTGACAAAGGCATTCTTTGAAAAAGTCAAGGAACTCAGTGCTGCCTTTGCATCAGTCTTCAATGGTAGGATTTGCCTCCAGGAATCGCAGGCCCCTGAGACCAGAGAGAAAGGCTGGAGCAAGGAAGACTTAATCTTGGCAGAGAAGGATCAGGTTAGGGAACATTTAAACAAACTGGACATACACAAGTCTACGGGGCCTGATGGGATGCACCACAAATACTGAGAGAACTGGGTGATGTCCCTCAAGGCTTATATATCTTGACTTTAGCAAGACTTTTGACACTGCCTCCCATAACATCCTCATAGACAACCTGATGAAATATGGATAAGATAAACAGAGAGTGAGGTATATTGAGAACTGGCTGAACTGCCAGGCTCAAAGGGGTTGTGATTAGCAGCACAAAATCCATCTAAAGGCCAGTCACTAGTGGCGTACCCCAGTGGCTGATACTGGGACCAATACTGTTTAACATCTTCATCAATGACCCAGAGGGTGGGACCGAACACGCCCTCAGGAATTTTGCAGATGATACAAAACTGGGGGGAATTATTGATACACCAGATGGTTATGCTGCCATTCAGAGGGACCTTGACAGACTGAGAATTGGACATACAAGAATCTGTACTGGATTTGGCCAAAAACAGATGTGGCATGAGAATATGATGTAGTATTTCCCAAATCTGCATCCACCTAACTGGCACTGTATTTTTGTAGGAATATATTGATTCCATTAAACTTCTCAAGAAGTAAACGTGGAAGGGGGAAGAGAGATCATTTGATATCAAGAATTTATATCCTTCTTTGTTTAATTCAGAGTAAATGTAAGAACGGAAGTCATCTTACATACTACTTATGTCTTCCAGTTAAATTCAAACTGAAATACAACACAGAAAGCAACACAGAGAAGACTTTCTGTTGCTTTGTAAATTTTAGTAGACATGGAAAACATTAGATAATTTATCTGAGTGATGTGGTCTATCCCATACCAGTAAATATAATCTTAGTAACTATCCTTCGTGACAGCCACTTAGTAACAGCAGAAAGCTTAGAAGTCATAAATTACGTTTCAAACCCATTCATTTGTTTGCAGCAGCATATTCTAGTCTTTCAAGTTTATGCCACCCTAAAATAATATTTTCTCCCACCACAAAACAAGCAAATTTTTTAGGGCTGTTTTGACCCGAACTAGTCACGTTCATTTATGCACATTCTGAAATGCTGTCATTATGAGGCTTAAATATTTCTTATAATACAAACACGTATTCTTACATAATGATGAGCCAAAATAAGAAGAAACACTGACAAAATGGAGATCAATAACTTTGACCATTAGTCTATATAGCTATTCTTCCGAGAGCAATTCATTTGCACTTATCTTAAGATTAAATGAATCATCCTCTGGTGACCTTATTGATTATAAATGCAACCTGAGATGGCTACCATAGTGTAGGATGACTAATGCGAAGATATAAAAGTCACAGAAGGGATTCATGCCATCTACTCTGTAAAGCAGTATCAACAATTTCCTGTGGTCAAGATGACAGACAAGTGCCAAGAATTGTCAGAAAAACCCAGGAATTGTTTAAGTGACATGAGTTTATATTGTTGTGGCATACAAGTGAAATGTTTTAAATGCTTTTTAAATAAACTATAAACTGGATAGATAAAGGTAAGCCTACTATATCTCAGATCCAAAACTTCAAATAAGATATTTCTCAACCTGTTTATGTTGTCTCTAAATATAGACAGTCCCAGTGCTTACTGTACCAAACTTTTTATTATTTGAAACAAACTTCTGTACAAAAACATCAAAGCAGGCAAAGAAATTCAGTGACTTCAGCAAACAGCACATGACAACTCACAGAATGCTTTAAGGTTTACATTTTTATTATACAATTGACAAATAGCTTTCCTCTGGGCTACTTAAAGATAAGACTTCATTGTTCGACAAATAATCGCAGGCAAGCATGTATTAACTTCAGTTACCAAAGCTCAACAGAATGACCTGTCATCCACCTAGATTTACGCATCTGGAAGTGACACTGAACACAGCAGGATTTTCCCTAATACACATTTTTAAATGACCCCCATTAAAAATGGAGCTTGTAAACAGTGGATTTAATACTGTGAAAAAGCAATGTGGTCACTGCTTCCAGAAACAGAAAAAAAACCTAGCAAGATTTCTAATTCTATTCCTGACAACACCACAGTGATCTGCTGCTACAACTGCAGATGTGTGACACGAACACTGGAGTTGCAGTGCTGTCCAGTATCACGACATGTGTAACATTGGTGCCTGTGGGCTCTGATCAGGCTTGAGAAACCTCACAGTGGTCGTCCTGCTCAGAAATAAACTCTAAAGCAATCCCTGCTCCAAAGAACTTAATGATATTAAGACTGTTTAAGGACTGAGTTCAATGACTCAATTTGTCACAGCACAGCCAAATTTCAGCAGACCAAATGCATCTTCAAAGTCTTAAGGTAATGTTTTTAGAAGTGATATGCATGAAAATTCCAGTGAGAGCACACAAAGCCTGATTTACGTACACAGGAATAAGCAAATACAAATCTCAATCTGTGCACAAGCACTGGAGTTTTCACACATACATGCAAGCAAAGTACACAAAATCGAACACATTTTCAGAATGTGACCTCTGCAAGAATATGTACAGCAACTGCAGACCACCCAGAAGACACACTTAACAGAGCATGAGCACTTTGCTGCTTTTTGGCAAAGTATTTCTATTCCATTTACTGGAAAAAATACTAGAAAGTAAGAACAAACAACTCCTTGAAGCATCAATCACATCTCAAAAACAAATGAAGAGCAGTCAGCTGATAAATATTTCTGTGTTGACTCTGAATCATCTAATGAATAATACTATCGAGGAACCTGATGGAGTGCCTAAGAACAGCTCAGCTCTTAAAACTTATTTTTATCATCCCTAGTTTGATGAGGCCAACTTGACACTAGGGAATTTTGCTGCTACAGAAGAATGTTCTGCTTTATACCAATTTATATCAGCAAAAAAAATTACTGGGTAGAGCTGTCTGAGAGATAATGTTCATCATGATATATTTACATTGACAAACCCTTTCTAGTTAAGTCAAGGCATTAGTATTTTCCCTTTCCTTTCTAAATCTAATAAAATTATACAGAATTTTCAAAATCTAGCAATGGTCTTAAACCACATTTTATGTTTATTTATATTGAATCTGAAAAAGGATATTAATTTCCTCAATTGTTGAAAGGTACAGGTTATACTTCATAGGAAAAGTAAAATGACCTCTTTGCAGTACCTTTTTGGATGTCAGCCAGCACATAATCCTTAAAATTAGGTGAATCTCCACTTATTACAGGAAAGACAATGTATTTTATGAGAGTGATGACATTCAGGTATTCTCCTATTCATGCAAGTTTGAGGAAATCGTAAAACTATCTGACTACAAAACTGTGCATGTGTTCTTAAAACATATGCAGTGAATTTTACTTTCTCTTACACTAACCTTCTCTTTCTTTAAAGTTCCTTTTCTGTGGTATCTTTGACATTTCATTTTATTTGATTTCCATTTTGTCTTCACTACTACTTACTTCCCTGATAGAGAAGATGTTTAAGGATTAAAATGCACAGATAAACTGTCGTAGCTGAAGTATCTAAGTAAAAAAGTATTTTAAAAGTCAAAAGGTAAAGGCTAGCATAAAAACTTAGGCTGCACTATATAAAGTCAGTCAGGTTATGAACAGATTCATGTATTTTAGCAATGTGAAGAAAATTGTTATGTAAATACACACAAGTATTAACATCAAACTGTATTAAATTATGTAAACATACACATCTTCTGTGATCAATACAAACATCTACTTGTGTCAGGATACTACTGCAGCATAGCTCGAATTTGTTTTGAAGTAGATTCATCATTCAGGTGTTTTGTAGTGAACCTAGAAATTACAAGTTAAAACAATACTTTATAAAATGAACAGGGATTAGAAAAGTCTGAAAACTTCAGTGCCTGTTTTTGAAACCACTGCAGTGCAATTACACAAAGGAGAAACTTGCATGTTCCTCTAGTCACTGACCACTGGAATTTAACTAATAGTCTGGTGCTCTTTATCTTCTAAATATCCCTTGCAATAAATTATTCCCTGTTAATAGGTGGAGAATTGTGGCCAAATCCTGGCTAAAATACTGTTTGCCATCTATGACACTGTCATAATTTTGGGTCGAAATTATCTCTTTTTTTCCAGTTAAAAGCCTCAAAAGAAGTAAAAATCACAGAAAGACATAAGAAACAGGGCAGATACTAAAAGGACTTAGGAATCTAGATTGAATTTTGGCATAATCTATAAGCCTAATTTTAAGCAGCTTTCTTAAATGTCCTGGGAGGACTGAAGAGCTTTAGTGTGTTTTTTTCCATGTAAGCCCAAACATTCTCCACTGCTTATGTTTGTAGGGAGATCGTTTATCACAAACTCAAAACACACCTGATACCTGTAGGATTTAACT
Organism: Pandion haliaetus; assembly: GCA_013401275.1. Classification (NCBI taxonomy): domain Eukaryota; kingdom Metazoa; phylum Chordata; class Aves; order Accipitriformes; family Pandionidae; genus Pandion; species Pandion haliaetus. The sequence goes on along the minus strand of VYZV01003879.1, from coordinate 74,907 downwards.
CCACATAGATTTTAATTCAGAAGACATGATAAGCAAATATGGGGGTGGTTATGGCTGCAGTTCTCACTCTATCCGAGCTAGAGAATTCAATACAGTTCTGAAAAACTTGGTCCTAGGACTCCCTTCTCACCTTCAGTGAAGCGTCAGACCATTGTGTCTTGTTTCCCAAGACAGCACCTTAAACACTTAGCTACAGGATTGGGATTTAGGTTGCTGTTTTCTTGAAGTTGTATCATTTAGCAAAATTAAAAAAAAAAAAAAAAGTAGTCTTATTAGAAGGGGAAGATAGAAGGGAAGTATCAAGGGTTAAGAAATAGAAATTCTACTGTTTGCTTTTAAAATGTTCTAGTTGCTGGGATATTTTATGTAACAAATTTTAGCTTAGATATATCATTTACTTTTGAAGTATTGTTTACCTTTTAGATGGCTAAGTTTTAGGTGATAAAACAAAGCATAGGTGTCTGAATCACAGAATCATTCAGGTTGGAAAAGACCTTTAAGATCGAGTCCAACCATCAACCATCCCCACTAAACTATGTCCGGAAGTGCCTCACCTACATGCTTTTTGAACACCTCCAGGGATGATGACTCCACCACTTCCCTGGGCAGCCTGTTCCAATGTCTGACAACTCTTTCAGTAGAGAAATTTTTCCTAATATCTAATCTAAACCTCCCCTGCCGCAACTTGAGGCCATTTCCCCTCGTCCCATCACCAGCCACCTGACAGAAGAGACCAGCACCCACCTCACTACAACCTCCTTTCAGGTAGTTGTAGAGAGTGATAAGGTCTCCCCTCAGCCTCCTTTTCTCCAGGCTAAACAACCCCAGTTCCCTCAGCCGCTCCTCAGAAGACTTGTGTCCAGGCCCCTCACCACCTTCGTTGCCCTTCTCTGGACACGCTCCAGCACCTCAATGTCCTTCCTGTAGGGAGGGGCCCAAACCTGAACACAGTACTCAAGGTGCAGCCTCACCAGTGCTGAGTACAGGGGGACGATCACTTCCCTGCTCCTGCTGGCCACACTGTCTCTGATACAGGCCACAAAGGACATTATGACTTCCCAGTATTAATAGTCATTGCTTATCAAAGTGAAATGGAATTGAAAGAAATGAATATTACTTAAGAAAACCCCAGGTAATGAAGGCAAACCTGAAAGGACAATTTTCTTAATAAATCAAGCTTCTAAGGTGAAAATTCTTAAATGTAAAGAGATTGGGAGAAAAACAAAGAGGAATTTATTAAGGCTGAATCAAGTAATTATTCCACACATACCTGAGAGCATTCAGAAGTCCTTCCACAGTGTCAGGTGGTTGTTCCTTTAAAACTTTTATGCATCCCTTCATCTGGGAACAGAAGCATGCCACTATTGAACAATAATATATGAACTGGACTAGCTGAAAACAAGGAGAAATTTCACCATAGACAGGCAGGTTTTTTTCCCTACTGAGTATTAATGCTGCTTTATATGACCCAGTAAAAGCATTATAGCTTATAAAAAATTATCTTAAAAACCTAACTTTTGAGAAAACAACATCTACTTCAGTAAGTGTTTGTAGATAGTAAATTATATATCAAGTGTATCTATTTTAACTTGCACAGGATTTCTCCAATTCCAACTTAAAAAAAAAATCAAGAACAGCTGATATAAGCTAAAAAAAGAGATTTTGGAAGAGTGTTCCATGTCATTGCTGTTAGCAAGTATCAGAAGAGAAGTTTCAAGTTTGACTTTTGTTTTTATCCTTGCATACAAGGAAGTAATCTTCAGTATTCAGTTTTTCGTTGTAAACCTAACTGGTCATAACTTATGATTTGTTTCATAACTAGTAGTTACAAATTTAATCTGAGATAAGAAGTTCATGATGTTGATTTTAAACACCACACTGAACAAACATCTTCATGGAGACTGTAAAAAAACTGGCTGAAACTCTGTCCAAATTTACAAAAGGGGAAATAAAGCACAGAAAGCAGAGGAAGAACTCATTTGACACACTATACACTCCCTATCTAGTCCATAGAGAGAAATAAGAAATTCCTCTAACCTACTCAGAATATATGTTCATGCAATGAATCATGCTTCAGAAGTACCTACTTCTTCCCCCTGCTATGAAGACATCTAATAGCTATCCAGAAATTAATCTACATTAATTCCATCTTATTTAAAATGACAGATAAAGACACGGCAGTGTCAAGATTTGAACCTTCTAATTTTCCAAGTCACATTACAGTGCTAAATCCACGTGCCAGTATTTTCTTTGCAGCTAAAGAGCAACTCTGCCTTATTATGGAAGTGGCTGATGAAATTAAAGTTGGGTCCATGTATTTGCCAATAAAAATTATTCCGAAAACATAGCTCAGCCTCCTGCACCATCACCAGCCTAACAGTCACTGATCATTGCTCAGTTGGCTCATTTCTACCTGGAAGATAAAACTAGCTTTGCAAATAGCAGATCAGATTAAATTCTCAGGGCAGCAGCCCATGTTTTGAAGTGACACAGTTGCTCTTCCTGAGCTAGAAAAACTCAAGACTATATTCACATCACTCAATGCAGGTTTACAGGCCCTATGAGATCGGGTCAGACAAACTCAAAGGGGATAAAAATTCAAAACATTCTTTCCCATTTTTGTTAGAATCAGAATCCCTAAAACAGTCAAAAAAGAGAAGCTGTTAGGACATCTAAGCTAGGAGCCTGTAATTAACAGCTTGAAATACAGTCTCAGTCTTGAAAGAGTAAGGAAAGGGTAGTTTGTTCCACTGTCCCTGAAATTCTCTTGAAATGGCTACCAAGAAGTGACTAGTTTGGAGAGAACTATTTTTCACAGTAAAACAAACTCATAATCTGAAGTATTAATTTTTTTTTATTACAGAAGAATCATTAAACTAGTAAGGCGAATTAAGATTTGGGACCATGTAGTCATTTTTGAAAACTGAGTCATACATCTCCTGTCTCCCATTTACGTCTAGCTAACTTTCCTCTAAGATTACAGGGCTTTAGGATAAATGTAAGAAACAAAGTACACACGTCGTATATTTGGTCCCATCAAAATTTTACTTGTGGATTGTCTCTGTAGACAAAAGACTGAATTAGCAGTCAGGAAGTCTGCATTCAATTCCTGGGCTCTATCTACTGCATGACCTTGAGCAAATCAGTTCACCTCTTTGTGACATATCTTTCCCTCTGTAAAACAGAGTCAAAGAGGAGATGTGGTAAAATACTGATATCTGCAGATGAAAAATGCTAATGAAGACTCAAGTGTCATGGAGCTCAATAATACATATACATATTTTTTCTTTTCTTTTGAAGTAGGCTCTCTTGTAAAGGGAAAGACTTTGCATCTTTTTTCACAAATTACAGCTTATTTATGCTGAAAGACATGGCACATGACATCTAGGTTTATAAAAACATGTAGCAAAAATAAGAGTACTTTTTTGTGTGTGCTTGCAGTATCTCAGATGAAAAAGTAAGGTTGATTTCCCTGTCACTGGTCATGCCAAAGCTACAACTGAAGGCTCATTATCAGCATTACAATAACATTTCGGTTCTGCTACTTCAGATCTCAGACAAAGCAGAGACAACATCGAATATCTGCTTATTTACAACAGAACTACTGCCAAAGATTAACATTTTAGCATAAATAAATTACATGATTAATAAACAACTATGAACACAGAACTTATTCCAGTGTACGTGTAATACAACATTATTTTAGTATAACCACACAGTTGGCAGGAAAGCAGAGCTAAGACAAACAAGTATCTGTGTCTGGAAGAAAATACAAAGAAAAAAAGACTGATCCTTATTTTAATTTCAAACAAGCCAATATATTAAAGTATGCAGGTGAAGATAAATTCTAAATTTTGCCATTCAAAAGTAATTAAAACAATTTATACAAAGTTGTAAGCTTGTGCTGAAAAAAAGCTGCAGACTAGTATTCTCAAACCTACAGAATATTAAAGAAAAGTCACTCTTACATCAATCTTTGATGTCTTTGAGAAAGCTCCCACAGGATGAACGTGATCATACAGAATAATAACTCCCACCATTACTCGCATGCAGAACATAAGGGTCTCTTCACTGGTGAATCTACTTCTATACTCTCTGGAAAACAGAACAAAAGAAATAAAATCAACTTTTTACTGGACAATTTTGTAAACTAGACTGTGAGCACATGAAATCTGAACTAAAACTGTATTTTAAGGTTGCATATGCATCTTAGTAAGATTTTAAAGATTTTTGAATGGCATAAGTCCTTGTCAATTTAGAAGAACGGTTAGAAAGAAAATAGAGATATGTAAAACCCTTCTAATAACCCTTCACAGTTCAGATCCTCACTTCAGCAAAATGTCTATGATGATGGCTTCACAGAACACTTCCCCAGTTCATGAAATACGATGGAGACTGATCACACTTCTGTTTAACCTTAGAAATACAACATACCAGGGCCTCAAAGGAAAACTACTCTTTTTGCTTAAATTCCTACTTTGAAACAGTTAAGTGGGATCTAATTTCAGCAGCTAGTAAGTCCAGGGCTTCACCTAGGTGGATCATAGTCATTGCTTTCTCTCTCTCCCTCTTCTAAGTCCACAGGCAACTTCAACAACCGAGGTTCACTAACCATCTAAGATGTGGAGGCCTACTAGATAGGACTGGACTGAACTAATTCCAAAAAGTTTTTATTTGACTTTTTCAATTCAAAATAAGAATATGGATGGCACAGTGCCCTGGTTTCGGCTGGGATAGAGTTAATTTTCTTTCTAGTAGCTGGTATAGTGTTATGTCTTGGATTCAGTATGAGAAGAATATTGATAACACTGCTGTTTTCAGTTGCTGCTGAGTAGTGTATATTCCAAGTCAAGGATTTTTCAGCTTCTCAATCCCAGCCAGCAAGAAGGCTGGAGGGGCACAAGAAGTTGGGAGGGGACACAGCCAGGGCAGCTGATCCAAACTGGCCAAAGGGATATTCCATACCATGCGATGTCATGCCCAGTATATAAACTGGGGGGAGTTGGCCTGGGGGGGACTGCCGCTCGGGGACGAACTGGGCATCGCTCAGCGACTGGTGAGGAAAAGCATTGTGCATCACTTGTTTTGTTTATTCCAATCCTTTTACTATTATTGCAATTTTATTATTGTTGTTGTTATAATTTTCTTCCTTTCTGTCCTATTAAACTGTTCTTATCTCAAACCACAAGTTTTGCTTTTTTTTCTTTCACCGTTCTCTCCCCCATCCCACTGGGTGGGGGGCAAGTGAGCGAGCAGCTGCATGGTGCTTAGTTGCTGACTGGGGTTAAACCACAACACACAGTTAAGACAGCCCCTGTCGGCTCTAATCCTTGAAACCATCATCAGGAAATGAAAAATGAACTACAGCAGAGAAAACCAGAAATTATCACAATTTTTCCAACAAATATTATTTTAAGTAGATAATACATAGATTTGTCTACTGTCATTCACTGATTTTCAGTATAAAACTTCATTTTTTCACTTAAACGTATCATTAAAAATACTAAAATCTGTGTTACGCTACCTCTTAGTTTACAATAACTTCAACTTTTATTCTTACACAGCATCATAACATGAACAGATTTAAAGTCTACAGACATTTTGATGTGAAAATGCTTGATTATCCCCAACTAGAACTAAATATCACATTATCTTCTGGTAGATGACTCACAACTTTCTGTTTCTCTACTTTTGCAAAAAAAATGAGCTGACACATAATGTTACTTTTCAGTCACTACTTCTATGGTCTCCCGGGATCGTGAGATAAGTCCCACCTCGTACACTTCTCCAGAATTTTCATAAACAAACACAATAACCTCTACCCTCTACATGGCACCATGAACAAACAATTTAAAGACAGGAAAACTACCTTGACTCTATCTTTTATGTGTTTTCCACTCAAAGAGACATTTAACCTAAAGAATATGCAACTAAATGCATACCTAAACAATAGCAACCCCACTGGCTGTATCTATGCTAGTAGATAGCAATGCTGTTGTACAGTTTCAATATAGCTGAACTTTCTCATATCCGGAATAAGATGGCTGCATCCAAAAAACACCAACTCAAATGATCCTCAGAATAGTTCCTGTGCATCATTTGTGAAAACACTACTTGGAAGAGCCAGAATCTTGCTAATAACTGAGCAGCGTGGGCAAACAAGAGACAGTAGTTGGCTTATGGCCCTGGTTAGACAAGACACAGGCACTGAAGCACAAGATTACACTTGTATTTTAACCTTTTGATGAAGTCTAGGCTGACATGTAAGGTCTCCCTAACAAAACTCAATGCTAGCTCATGAAAAATATCATAAAGTGGTTAAAATAAAAGGCAAGGCTTTCTAATACCAGGTCATGCTTTGTATACAAAAGTGGTAACAACTTAAGGCAAACATACAGGAACTCATTTGGAAAAAAACTGTGTTTATCCCAGATGGCTACTTAAAAAACAAGACAAATTCTCTCATAGAAGAAAAACAAGATTTAAGGTAAAACTTACGGTGTTTCCAACATGACTTTACATACACTAGCCATAGTACTTAGACAGTCCGTTGTATTTTCGATTGGTAATGTTTTGTTCTAGAAGGGTTAAAAACAGCCAATGTTCAGTAAACCATCTTGTAAAATTAAAATCAAGAATGTCTGTGTTAGACCTTTTCTCCCCCATTACCTACTTCTGATACAAAATGTGTAGTTGCATTACTGAGTGTTTTCAGCATTGGTGTGGCTTCTGCATAAAACAGGGACATCCTATTGGCCATTTCATTGTTTACTTCATTCTCAATGTCCAGCTGATGAAAACATGAGAAAAAATAGTCAGTAAAACTCTTTAAAATCTTGCCAGCAGCAAGAAAAAGATACAGTACATGCTCATGTCAGTAAGCAGATTGTTGTATGAATAGTTCCATTCTAATCACTTCATCCAGACTGCTGATTAACTCTCAGTGTGAAGGAGAGAACATGACAGCTAGTGAATCAAAAGAAAAAACACTACCACAAATGGTATAAATGCGTACTGATAAATACCTCAGTGTGAACAGCAGATCAGATTTTATTTACTTACATGCATGTTGTTTATTCTGTTGCGACTTATTGTCCGCCTATAATAACTGAAGTCATTCTGAATTGCTGGGTTTCTCATCTTCAAGGAAGACAAAAAGGAAATAATCAGTTTCAATTCAAAATACACAGAAAAAATCAGCATGTATTGAAAGACTTTATTAACCTTGAGCTCATCAAAACGAAGAGTAAAATGTAAGATTTCTGCAAATTCTTTCGCTAGAGCCTGTTCCCGTTCCAGGTGCTGAGTTGGAGTATACGGTGGGCACGTCAAAGACTCCAGTAAGCTCTGCAGGGCTTTCTCTGAATAAAAATCAGAAGCACAAATTCTATTCAGTCCACCTTATGACAATGTTTTAAGAACTGGGAAGGAACCCTCCGAACATGCAGAGCCCTAATAGAAATGCTTTTTCTTATTATTCTAAGGTGAGAAACATTCAGCAAAGACACCCGCCTCTTCAGGCTCTCTGCCATTTTCTCTCCATTTCGTATCACTGAGATGTTTTCCCTTTTTATCACCCTTTATCTGGGTTCCCTATCAAAAATTCTAAAGAAAGCATTTTTCTGGCATTCAGATATTCAACTCATTCTCTTTCATCTTCCCCAATTAGCCAACAGCTCAGCTCAGTATAGAGATAGATTATTCTGGCATCTCTGTTACTAAAAGTGTACTCTTGGGCACTGATAGCAATGTAATTCAGCTCCTGCAGCTACAATTACTAGCATAACTCAAGTGAAAGACTTAGTAAGCAGGATGTTGTAGAAGAATTCCCTTGCACTGGGAGCTCTCCCACTTCATACATACATTTTTGCACACTGGTTCTCTTCCAAAGTCCTAATTCAAGGAGTAATTACATAATTTTGGGGGTTTGTAGGGATGACAAAGTCAGTGTAAAACCTGCCCAACTTTGGATTTTCACCCTGTGAGAGACTTTATTGATACCCTTCTCCTCCTGTTATCCCTGTTTTTAAGAAGTCTCACAATGTTATTGGTTTACATTCCTTTTAAAACAGAAAGATCCAAATTAAAAAAAACTCAATTGAATTAATACAATACGGACCAGTGAAGTGCTAAAGAGTGGCAGGCACCAGAGAAAATATACAGTTTTACCACGTTCTTTGCTTGTACTCTATTTAGATAATACAGATCTATTTTAAGTGACAAACTAACAAACCATGAAAATTTTGAAATGAAATTAAGATTAAAAATATGCCTTGACAAATGTAATTGCAGTTAAATGTCTGTTGATATCAAGCAGAAAGGATAACAACTCTTTTAATATCTGTGGAAAAAGAAGCTTTCTATTTCTATATATATAAAAAGTAGCCTAATAAACAGACATACTAAAACAGGGCTCACCTAATCTCAGTGAAAACTCATAAAAGCGCTTCAGCCTTACAACCAGAGGACATACTGAATTCCATGCTTTTTCTTGCAACTGGATATCATTGGGATTTTGTATTGCCTGAAATGAAAATATTACTGTAAAGAACTGCGATATATGAGTAACAAGCAAAAGGTGGTTCGGAATTTTTCTACTACATTATTTTAGAAAGTAACTATTGTAAAACATAGAACAATTACGAGAAATTACATTGCATAGGAATAGGAAATTAGTAGGTCCAAGAAATACCATCTTTTCCACCTTTCCTCTCCCCCTATAACGTACTGATTTAAAATTATTCATTCCAATGCACCACTGACATACAGAAATACATTTTAGCATATTCTTTGGGGAGCAAAACTATTGTAGAAGCATCACGTAAAACCTTTTGTATGACTACTAGTTGCAGAAATAGCCTTTTTTTAAGGTTTTGATGCTTTTGAAATCTTCAACATATTCAGATTCTTAAGTAACCAACAGCTCACACTAACATGAACTGCAAAGCTGATGTGGGAAAAGGTTTGGTCAGCTGAGAAAAATTTTAAGTTACAGTTCAGAATTGCACTTTGGGACCAGTTTCATGGAATAACATGCCTGCAAAGTGGATGTAAGGTTATCATTTACTGTGGTTCATTATTTCACTTACACAGAACAACTACTTTCAACTTTTTTATAGTGTATTTCTGACATCTGAGTATTATTTCTTTTATGTCCTGAACTTTGACTTCTACCATGAGCTATATGAAACAAGGTATATGAAATGCCGTTTCTTAAAATGAAAAATAATTACTAATTACTAATAGTAAACCTAAAAGGAGTTCCAACAGCCATCACTTAATGATTTCACATTAGGGCTCTGTATTTGTTACACATTACACAATCTGAAACATATTCTCTAAATACAATTTTAATGAAGATTTTTGTATCATTTCATAGAATGTGCTTGGATACAGAACAGAAGCAAGGAACACATTGAGTTTTGCTTGATTTTGCTTCCAAAGAACTGTCATTAACTTTAACAAACATACATCTCTAATTTCTTGTCCAGCTCCTTTGTAAGCCTGAAGGTCTGCAAGCATACTTTCCGAGTCCTGTAAAACCGCACTGATCTGATTCCATACCTCCCTTTCTCCATCTGTGGGCTGTGCATCTAAGAAACAGAAAAGCAAAATGCAAGAAGTCAAAAGGTAGCTGCAATACAAATGGCAAGATTACTCAGTTCTACTTAACAACATTATATCCAGCTTGACTATGTGTAACTCTATTCTGATGTACTTTTTAAAAATGTACAATTATACTGCACTGCCATTCTGCTAACATCCAAGTTTCTGCTTTCTATAGCAAGGAAGGAAAAACAGTACAGGTTTTGTATGCTCTGGGTCATAATGCCTCTTCTCAAAACGCAGCATTTTAAAGTGAAGCAGAATCATGAAGCAATGTTATTAGAAAACAGGATAATGCATCAGTCCTTTTAGTAAAAATGTCCCTCTCTTTCATGAGCTCCACAGCTCGATTACAAAGAATCGTTCACTTTTCTTGCAGCTTGGGGATAAAATCAGGCCTTTCAGTGGCTGGAGCAGTGTGATATTATGCCACTTTGACTTTCCTCCAGGCTTCCTTAACCAGGGTAGTTTATTTCTCCTTTTGTAAAACACAGATACAGTACTGTTAAAAATAAACATTTTTCTTATGTATGTCAGAGATCATTCCTGGTACTAAAATAAATTCAGCTCTGTCAATGATCAGTTTTCAGAGTGGGAGTGACCTGNCCCATTTGATGGGATTTTCACAGCAGTGTGACACTAGGGAGCGATGTTACCCCTCGAACATCGACACATTAGACAAGGTAGAGGAGATCTGCCTTATTTTGCTTTAAAACATGAAGACGACTGGCACTGACTAAATACTGCGTGACCTATATATAGAGCTGTAGTCAGTATTTGTAGAAACAATCACATTGTCCCAGCAGATTTCAATGGAGACACAACTTCCCCCCCCC
>VYZV01003879.1:31817-64437 GCA_013401275.1 Pandion haliaetus | reverse complement strand
CCCCCTCTTAAATTTGTATTATCTTGTAAAGATAGAATTTTAATTTTTATGGAAGAAAAAAATACTTTGAAGGTGAATCTCAGGACTTAAGGACTACTTGTTTGAATTAAAAGCAATGAGATACCTTCAGTTCAAAACTTACTGATTAGGAAGAGCTACTGTATGCATCTCTACATTAATAGACAAGAAATATTAAAAATACTTTTTCTATTTAGTCCTCTCACTCTCATTAAGAAATGAGACACAGTTTTCCACCCATGTATCAGTATGGGATTAATTTACCCACCGCCCATTAGAAACAAATGAATGGGTTCACATTGGAGTATGGAAAGAGCAGGCATTCTCTCCATGACATTTCAGGTTGGGATAATTTGTTTAAGTGTGTCAAGTTATCCATGGGCCTTGCACAAATGAGACACAAATGGCTGAGATTTACATGTCTGTAGCTCTGAAGCAACTAGTACTTAAAATCTTTCCTGTATTCCTATGTCACCATGAGTCCCATGAGACTGGGCACATGAAACAATCCTGATGGACTTTCCTTTTATTCTGGAAGTTTTCCCTAATCTTGTTTAAAAGACAGAACAAGTGAAAGTAAAACTAAGCTAGGCTTACTCAGCTGGGTTTTATACCCAAAATACTTCACGTAACTAAAAAATTCCACTATCCTTCAAAAAGCAAGGGAAAGTAGCACCAAAGGGAAAAACTATCCCAACAGGAAAATCCCAGCTGGGACATGGCTGTTGAACCAAACTATTAGTCACATTAAGTTCTTTCCCCAAGCTGCAAGAAATCTCAGGTATACACTGTAAGGGGTCTGTTGCCTTGTGATAAAGAAGCAAAACCAGTAAATGCTTCTGAGTTTAACGGAGAAAGTGGTAATCCTGCTAAACCGTTACATACCACAGAACAACGGAGTAGGGGGAAGGTAGGAGTCACCTATAAATCAATATCTATATTTTAATACTTAAATAAAAGTTAATTAAAATAACATTTTCAGCAAATATTAAGTCACAAAAGAGAGTAAGTAATTTATTAGTGCACTTCATGAGTGTAAAATTTCCATGTTCAGCTCACCTGAAGCATGGGTTGGTTAACACAATACTTCTGTTACAATTTATTTGCTTTAAAAAAATATTAGCCCCAACAGAAATGTAAACACTATACACTGCTCAGCACTTTGAGACTTAAAAATGGCTTTTAGTAACACCCTTTATTGTTAGACTTTTTCAAGTTTTCCCAATTCATCTTTTGGGAGTTGGGGGACGGTTGAGTATTTGAAACCCATTAAGCTTTCTGTAGTATCCAAGCACCTGGGGAAGTAGGAGTAAGAGGAAGGTAGGTGGGTGGAAAAGGGAAAGAAAGGGAAAGGAGAGGAAGAGGGCTGCAAAGGCTACACAGCAACAGGCTTAGCTTGCATTTGCAGAAGCAGTTTGTATTTATGCTGAAAGTGTTTAGCTTAAAAATAAAGGTAGGGAGGATGATTCAGGACTTTTTTTAAAAAAACATGCATCTTATGAAATATATGTTATGCAAACAGATGTTCTGGTAGGACCATGGGCACGTTTCAAAAGGGATTTCACATGAAGAACTTGCCAAAAATGGTCAGCTAAAATACCTCTAATTGATCACTCTGAAAAAGATTTCATCTTGCTGTCAACAACAATAATAATAATGGCAGCAACAACTAAAAGGAATACAAACTTGTTCATGACAGATTTTGGCTTTTAAAATTGGTTTTCTATTCCAACAATACCAAAGGTTGTTTCTCTGTTCTGAGTAAAAAAATACCATTCCCGAATCACAGTAAGGAATCACTGCTTGGCAGTGCTCACCTCTTATCCCCATACCACCAGAGAACCTGCACACGCTTAAGCTTAGAGCCCATTTATAAGTAAAACCATAGCCACTGACTAATCCACGTTGAATGCAAGCCCTTTCCATAATAAGTTACCATAATCACCAGACTAACTGCATTTCAAGTCTTGAGTTTTTAAAGTACTCATGATTAGCATTCAGAGTACGCTGTCTTTAATAAGACAAAATAGGAAACCCCTTCACCTCCCTTTGCCCAAATGTTTCTAATGTGAACCCTAAACCTGACAACTAAAAGAATCCTCCATCAAATTAATTCAAGAGTCAGACCAGGCCTGACTCTTCCATATACAGATTCTACCAGCAAATTTCCATTTAGAAAGCAAAGATTTTAGCTCTGGAGAGGAATGTAATTCCATTGGCTCTATCAGGAATAACCAGGATGTGATAATTCATTCATTCCATGAACAAATGCTCTGTTTCATCTTTACACGTGGTCAATTCCATGTTTTGGATGGGGCTTCAGACTTCATTAAAAAAAGGGGGAAAGCTGGACCCACCACAATCCATTTGTGGATGCGTTAAATATTTCAGGTGCATGGTGGGATGCAAAGGTGGAATCATCATTCTTTTCTTAGAAAAATATCTGTCGTTTGCTTCAGAAAAAATCCTTACAGTGCAAGGTATCCACCTCATCCTTCACCAAGTGTGCATTAGAAAAACCATAGAAACTGCTATGTAAGACATTAGTACTCATAGGACAAGATTAAATACAAAAAGGATATGAAGCCTTTACCAATACAAAATCAAGTACAACAATATCTCAGTAATTAATTTTTATGAAGAGATAACAAGACAGTACTAAAAGTAGCACTCCCAACCCACACACCCTTTCTGTATCTGAAATGCAGACCAAAAGCACAGAAATTTATTCTACCCTCAGTCGAACTGATTGCATGTTAAGAGGATTCCCACTGAAGCTGGTTAGCGCTTGCATTTCAGCGAATATGGAATCACATTTGTCAAAAATACATCATATCCTCCTAGCCTTGACTGCCTAGCAAAAGACTAGTGAGTAATACAAGTTGTCTTACAGGCTCTGCTTTCAGCTTTTCTTGTCCTGTCCACTGCTGAAGGTGGCCAATAATTCTACCAGCCACTGACAGCAAGTTAGACAGCAGGACATGTATTTTGCTGTATAATGCTAAAGTCCTATTTCAGGTTTGTCACCATGACAACGATTTTTCCCATTCCAATCTGGGACAAAATTAGATGAAAGGCTAGTTGATGTCCTTAGAAAACACAAAAGGCATTGCAACTACAGTAAATAATGCATTATAGAGGGTATCAGAACCTGCTTACTCCATACACTAAAAAGAATAGTATTAGGTAGAAACAGCACCCTATCCAGTCTACACTGGATTTTTTAATTTTATCCTTTCTAAACTAGCTAGAACAAAGCGAAGCTCCCTAAATGGCTATTACTTGCTACCTGCATGGTGCTGTGCCAGGGATATCAGTGCCAGGCTTCAGCTCCGTGGTGGACAGAGAGTGGACAACCTTTCTCTGACTGAGCCGTAGCTTCCGGCACTCTGCAGCGCGGGAGACAACAGTTTAACCTCCTGCAGGCTGGATACAGATTACGTCTCTAGCCTTGCTGCCTGTGGAGTGAGTGGATTAATTAATATCCTATTACGCAAAAAGTGGGCAGTTGCTCTGCCACCAGACATGTTCTAATAATAGACACTTTTAATCATACATGAATTATAACTGAAAATGTCATTAATCTTTCTGGGGATGCTGGGGGGAAATCCTAGAAAGTAAGTGTCCTTGATTCTTCAGGGGATTAAATTAGGATAACGTAGCAAGCCCCCCTAGCTAACATTTAGGAAAAAAGGGAACCTGCTCAGGTTAAGGTTCAAGAGTTTGGTCTTATAAAAGGTATTTGTCTGTCTGAGGAGGATGGGACTGAAGGTGTCATTTAAGCACACCTCCCAATAACCTATAAGCTTTAGTTTATTAGATTCAAAACAAAATGTTGTTACCTCAACCTTCAAATTATTTCTAAGAATTCATGTGGAATTATTTGTTTACTTTGCCTGAAAAAGGCCCTCTATGGGCAGCAGTAATTTGACAATAGATTTTCTGCAAAAAAGAGCACTCGTAACTGCTATGGGAAGAGCCTCAAATGCCCAGAATTAATTTACCTGTGACTAATTTAAACAAGGTCAACATCTAAAAACCAAAACAGTTCTTGAATTGACAAAATCAGTTTCAAGAGAATTCGCCCTATGGGCTTGCGAAACCCTGAAATCCACAGACTCTCAAGGCTTGCCATGCACCCTCACTCTTCCTAACATTATTTTTGAGTTGAGAGCTAAGAAGGAATTCAAGTAAAGTAAGTGGAATATAATCAAATCCAATACATAGCAGTTTGATTAAGAATACCCACACCAGGACACAAGTGCAAAACAGCAATATAGTTCACTTTCCGGGAATGAAGAGATTCTTTTTTTTTATGTAAACCTTTCAGTAGACCTTAAAAAAAGAGTAATTTGGCTGAATGCGTATAGTTTACATTTCACCTCAAAGAAAAGGCTTTTTCACCTGCATAGGAGAACACTATTCTCCATATAACTTGCTGAAGCTACCACAGTCCCCATTTGTCCCTGTTTGCTTTCAAGGCTGGACTGAATGGTTCTTCCTTCAAATTGCTTCTCCTTGCACAGATCCAGAGTAACTGCCTAACTCTAAAATGATTACCAGAGAGCATATAGAACTGCTTTTGCTATACAACATTAACTGAAATTAATGCTGGATTCAAGCTGTTTCAAGTATGAGCATGGAGTTACGATACTTGGTTCCCTGTTTGGAATGAAGAATAATGACAGTGAAAGGTGTACTAAAAATTGCAACTGATGATATAGACAGCTGCAGGAGAGCAGGGAAAAAAGATGATTTAAAATTTTTTTTTTTGTAGCCTAAACTTTTCTAGGGAAAAATTAAAATAGCTATCAAAAAACCCCCCCAAAAACCCAACTGGGAGGTGAAATTTTGAAACTTACTTCTTTTTCTTTCATGATTCTTTCCCATTTTCAAATACAGCACAAGGCAGAATTTGAAAGAAAACACAACTTCAAATTAGGTGAGAAAATTTAATTTTTCTAAGCGTTTCCGTTTCTACCTGCCCATTTTTCAAGACTTCAAGAATTGCAAAGAAGAGATGCACTGGAGGGACTAAGGCTAAATAGGAAAAAATCAGGTTGATGAAAAATATGTAAGAGAAAAGTGAGCATGCAACTGATGAAAAGCAATTTGTAATTAAATATATTTTAAAACAAACAAAAACTCATAATGGAATTTTTCAAAAGGTGCAATACAAGATTGTCCTCCTCAAATTTTTCATCAAAACAGAATTCTGCCCTGGAGAACAATAATTCACAAGAAAAACTCATTTTTGTTGCACAGAACAACTCATTCCTACAACACACTGACTATAAAATGTGTATTAATTAAGGAGGATAAGGGAAAACAATAAAATAAAAAACTACAACAGTGACCTTACTGTGTAGCTTAATGACTGACCTAAGATATCTAAATCTGTACAACTGCTTGCCATCCTCTCCTGCATTTCTGTTCCCATTCATGTGCCACTGCTGGGGCTCTTCCAACTATGCCATCATCCACATCACCCTGACCTGACTGAAAGAATACACAGTACGTGGGGGACAGAGGTAAGGTGGTAGTTTGGTGGGGGTTTTTTTGAACAGCTAGTTCTCAGCAAGTTCATTTTCCCACATAGCTATCATTCACGATGGGTGCAATCGTGTGTACATTTCAATTCTAGCATAAGGATATGAGACTATGTGGCAAAGCATCACCCAGGGGATGACCTCCTTGGAGCTGCACAGATTAAATCGACTGTCAAATGAAGTTAACACCTTAATGTCCTTTTCCCACTTTCTTTACATACACACTTTATTACTTTTGACCAACATCAGCCCATAAAGCCTCTGACTTTTGAGGCATGGATACAGATTTTATCTGTTCTACTCGTGCATACAAGGAAAAAAGCTGTTTCTGTTTTTTTTAAGCAATGTTTGTGTGGCACACTGTATATGCAAAGCATGCACACACCCTCCTTTCAGGTAAAATACGTACCAAATGAAGAGGAGCAAAAAAAATACCAGGGCAAGAGTATCCAAGAACTCTGTAAATATTTCAGAAGTAGCGCTGACAGATTTACTTTGAGATTTCAGCTTACAGCTAATGCAAAAGCGCACAAAAACTAGAAAGCAGTATGCTGATGCAAATAATGAAATACAGTAAACACATCAACTCAACATACCCCTCATCCTCTGAATGGCCAACTGTAGTGACCATTTTCATCCATGAACTCAAACTGAAAACTCAGGCCATAGAAAGTCACACATCCAGTAAGCATGCAAGCAGGCTCTTATCTATGTCCACTAACAGTGTCCTTTTACACTGTACAATGGCTAAAGGAGACCAAAGCACATTACTACAGGCATCTTCAGTCGCATCCCTTTGACACAACACAGATTTCGTGCCATAAAAACTCCAGGACTTTATTTCACAAGTAAAACATTTTAACCTTTCGCTCAGGAGCGCGAAACTTACTGAAATTTGGAGATGATAGTTTTGTTCCTCTCTAGGTAGATGTGCGTGACTAGCGTGGCCATGTGCTTGCGCTAACCACTGGCCACCTCCCATGGGAGCGGGTGCTTCATCCTGTTCAGTTCTTGGCAATGCACTTTTGAAAAAAACCAAACCCTTCACTGCCAAGGCAATAAGACAGGTATTTTCTCCTCTTACCACCACCTCCGCTCCAAGGTTTCCCACTGCCAGACCACCCGTTTCCTGCCAAATCTGCAGCCTGGGTCAGGAGTACTTTCTTACCATCCAGGACATGATGGGGCTGATTAAACCTGGAGGCTCAGAGCAGCTGAAAACCTTCATAATAGCTTGGCAAGGCCACAGAGTGCTACCGAAGCCTTCAGAAATTCGACAGAAAAAAAATTACATGGCGGTTTGGATAAAGGTTTGACATCCCGGGTTTACAATAAAATTCTCAAATGATAGACACAACAGAAAAAGGGATACACGTCTTGCAATACCTTCTCCTAAACCCAAACTAAACAATTAACTTTTTTTTCATTATTTAAAACTGAGTCTTCATAATGAGGTAAATAAGATCTAGATGAGAAGATTAAGACGTGTGCAAAGTTATAGTCATACGCTCTAGCTCTCATCCAAGAAAACATGTTTGAACAATTTCAGGAGATGCAAGTATGTGTTCAAATGACTTTTTGAACCAGTGCTTCAGAGTGCATATATAAATGCAGTCTTATATCATGTCACTAACATTCTTCAGAAAAATAATTCAGGAATAAATGATTCAAGAAAGCTATTTCAAGCTGATAAAATGTGTGTCTCATCACCTGAAATTCTCTTTTAAACCATGCTTCAGTAATTTTAAAAACACTGCCTTCCCTCAAGACTTTTCTGGGTTTGGTTTGGTTTTTTTTTTTAGAACAAAGGTATTAAGAGACAAAACATCACACACTGTTAGCATTTTAAATAAATATCATTTCACGTAAGTAGTGAAGTAAGATTAAACCCGTATTTAAGGATTTGATGACCAGTTTTCAAGACAATGTCTAGAAGTACATGCAGGGAAACTGTAACCAGCAAAAGTGAAATATCTTGAATCAGATATAGATGTGACAAGGAAATTAGAATGTGAAACTGTTTTGCAAACTGATAACCATGCAATTAAGAGAGATGCAATCAAGCACATACACTTTGGCCACTTCACTACTTTTTAGAAACTATAATAATCCCAGTTAAATCATCTCTGAACAAGGCAAAAATAGTGCCACCTTCACTGCTTATATTTTTTCAGCTTTTTATTTCTAATATATATTTCCATTCAAGGAAGCAACATAAAGAAATTTTTTTTTAACCCTGATTTGTTGAAGGAAGCTGAGGTCAAGTTCATTCATATGTAAGTTTAACAGTGGTTCATAAATGTTTTGAAATTAATTCAAGGTAAGGTTTTACTTGCATATCTATCTTTCTGCCTTTACTCAGAATGAATTTAAGTAATTTTGCATGATTTTATAAATATCAAAAAGCAATATTCAACTGAAGTGTAATTTGATTTGTTTGCAAATCCCTTTTGAATTGCTTTATGATGCGTAAGCGCATGCAGTTTATTAGGAAATAATAAGCAAAGAAGGCAAGCCAGGCAAGAAGCTTTGCTCACTTTCAAAGTCAAGGAAAAAATTTGGCCCCTGATCAAGCTCTGTGCAAGTGAGAACTTTTAAAAGATTTCCCATTTGGTTCCTGAAAAATAGAAAAGGAAGAGAAAAGGAGTCCTGAGTGAACAAATTATTTTAGAGACAAGGACTTGGACAGATTGGTCGTGCTGGAAAATACACACTGCAAACAATCAGATTTTTAAAGTTTTTCCTCAGTTTGCTGCTAAGTCAGGGAAAAGATTCTCTCATTGTCTTGTAATTGTTTGAACTTACTTTCAAAATCCAGGAAAAAATGTGGATAGTTTTCAATTTCCCTGGTAAGGACCTTAAGAAGATTACCCATCCCAGCAAACCTAGTAAATGCAACAAAATCATAAACAGTTATATACGTAAACTTAGAATACTACAACTAAGCGCTTGAGACAGTCTGCATCATATATTAAACACCTTGGCAAGTTCTGGACCACGAGAAACATTTTGATGGTCAATTCTGTAATATTTATGCATGGGACAGAAAAGAGTAAGACCTTGGATAAATACAGAAATAATTCTATTCGACAAATTGGAATTTAAACATCAGTATAGCATCACAGAGTACACACAGATATTTATGAGTTTGTTTATTTAGCAAGAGAAACAAACTCAGAACTATATCTGTATTTGTAAATCCTCTAAATTGTTGGACTCAGTATTACTGAATACCAGTGCAGAGTAAAAAATTAGGTCTTAATCCCTGGTTTGGATTCTTTAGCATAAATCCCTGTTATTTCATGAATATAACTCAATTTAAGGAAAAAAAAATCTAATTGTTTCTAATCAATAAGGTTTTATAAAATATTACTATAAAAATCTATCAGAAAGAAAAACTAAAAAGCTTGCTCTTTTTAACTTTTAAAAATGCATGGATGCATTGTGGGGGAAAAAAAAAAAGACAAGGTTCAAATTCTGTCTTTTTATCTGTTATTCCTATCTTTTATCATCTTGGAAGCCTTTGCATTTCAAGTTATGAAAAACCCCCAAAAGGAAAAGCGACCAATTCTCAAAAAAGCAGGTCTCTATGGAAGACAAAAAGGAAGGAAGATTTGAATAAAAGTTTTTTACCAGTACAGTCCTTAGGAAGATATATTATTCTAAAACTATGTAAAAGTATAGCTTTCTTGGGCAAACTTAAACTTTTTCTCAGAAGAGAAAAATTAAACCATGAAAAGCACATATAAGGTTAAAGAGGTCTGCCTGGAGGTATGTAAAAAGAAGGAATTTTAGATTTAAAACTCAGATTGAAAACTGATTTTGCCTCAAAGATAAATATTCTCAGTACTCTAAACCACAGCTCTTGGGGCTCACATCTGATGCTCATCTATTTTTCAGTTTAACTCTTTTTCAATGTAAGAAATCAGACCACAGAAAACTTATTCTAAGCATATACATGGCTGATACTCCATATGAGGAGACAAAAGTTTTTTTCAAATTCTCCCCCAAGCATTACAGAAGAAAAAGCATCATCAACCCCAATTTCTATATGCATATAAGGGATATATTCTATAGCAGGAAAACCTAGGAAGGCAATGTAAGGCTTGGAGATTTCCAAGCACCCATAGTCATTCCATAAAATCATACAAATTTAATCAATAATCCATTCACAGCATGCAGCTTCACGTAAACCAGGTTTTTGTTAGACAAATGGCTTTGTTTTTCATTAAATACTTCTTCAAAATTTTCTCTCCAGAACAAATCCAGTGAGCAGACTGTCAAGCCCTTTACAGTTAGCAACATCTTGCATATACAACACTGAAACATGAAGAAACGTTCTCCATCATAAAGTTACATTCATTTATATGCAGGAAAAAAATCTATAGAGTTTTACTTTCAGAACAAGTTCCACCCTGTATGAACTGAGTCTGACTTTCTGATTATCCTACAGACAGGAAAAACATGCAAACAGAGCAAAATAGATTTTATACGGCATTAAAAGTTGTACCTTCAATAATTTAACATTTTCATCACCCTGGTATAATACATTTTATCAGCATCAGGTAAGAGGGACAAGATAATGTGCATACACTTATTTTCCTTTTCATAACCTTGAAAGAAACAATTTATATTATGATGAAATACTATCACAATCTAAATTACTGACTCAGTTTGGATTCTTCACTTTCAACTCGTTTTAAGCCGTATCTTACCTCATTGCCTTCAATCTTCAGAGAGTATCCAACCATTTCTTCTACTGCCAAAGTTAGCACTGCATCCAGAGACTGGTTTAGTTGGGAGCATGCTTCAAACAGCAAGGGAGCCTTTTTGCCAAAAACCTGAGGATATGCTCCCTCATTTGCATTGAGTAGCTTGAGGTCATATGCCTAAGCTCTGGTTTCTGATCCTTCTTACAGAAGTATAGCACATCACGGCTCTGGAGATTTCTGAGTACTTTTCCTGAACTTTTACTATACTTCTTAGCTTTTTTTCATTTTAATCCCCTCTCCTTCAATCCCTGCGTAGAAACTGATTCAGCTATTTAGGTCACAAGTATGAAACAAGAACGCTGCCACAAACTTTATACCCCTTTTCACAGTCAGCCTGCATTTTCCAATGATCTCAAAGGCGCTGGTTTGACACATCAACCCAAAAACCAGTGATATTCAACTTCAACATCTAGAAGATATGGTTTACGCTGCTGCCAAATGCACTTTACTCCTTTGTGATTGGAAATAACTTCTTTACAGTTTCTTAAAAAACAAAACTAAACCCAAGACCTAGTTCCAAGAAACTTTCGCTTTAAATTATAACTCATCATTCAACACTAAGCTTTTACCTCCTTATTAAGAGGCCAACCTTCACCTTAATGGAAGTGCTAATAAACATAATTCCTTGCCCCAAACCGAGTTATTTTATTCTGTATAGCTTGCTGCTTCCCAGTACTTGGATCTTCCAAACTGTCTTTCCCTGAAAACTCTAATAATGTATTCCAAACCTCAGGAACTGTAAGTCACTTCCAGGAGAATTCTTAATGAGATTTCAAAATAACTAATGACATAAATTCTGAGCAGGTCAGTATGTATACTGTGGTTGCAACAGAAATGCAAATCAACAGCTGATGCACAGATGCAAATCAGAAAGGTTAAACCTAAGGGCATAAAATTCCATTTAATTAAACTTGAAAGTATTTTATTTTACTTACTGTAAAATCAATTTAAATGTTGAAATGAGACTCAATGCATATATAAAAATATTGCTGTTGAAGCACAAAAATACTGCTGTTGAAGCACTCCTGAATGATAGTGTACAAATCCCTTAAAATTCCAACTTTTAACAGTATGCTTTAAAAATGATGACATGTTGACATGACAATGATGTTTGCATTTTCATGTTTTCTACTGTTTTCCAAACCATTAAAGCTTGTCCTAAGATATTACATAAGCATATAGAAAATACTTCCTAAGCTACCGTTGACAGTTTAAAGTTCATTACTCGATTTTTGATGCTCAACAGGTAATTAGTGGCACACAGACATAAATAAACCATAAAAACAGTAATGAACAAGAAGGTACATTTAACATTTTGCGTTTTATATACCATTATCCAGTAGCATACTTAAAAATGTTGAGCTTTGAACAAAATAACAGAGGCTAGTTTTCTAACACATCACTTTGTTCCTAAAATCTCATTAATTTAGTTTTGACATTCTAGAGGCATTACCTAGGATGGGAAAATAAATTCCTTCTCCCCCACTAAACCAATCAGTTTCTTTTTGAATTGTGGTAAATAAAATACTACCCCCCCAAAACAAATCAAAATGCAGCTCTTCAAATCTGCCATAGATTTTATACATATATACTGAAAATATACTGAAATATCTATTTATTATATACTGAAATCCAGTTCTGAAAATTTAGGAAGTATTATCAACTCAATATTGCATGTCCAAAGCTAGTGTCATGTTATTTAACTCTTCTTAAAATCTTTGTTTACTCACTGTTTTAAGCGATTACATAATTTTGAAGTGTGGAGTTTTAAAAAATGATAGCTACAGTACTATATAAATTGCTAAAGAAATACTAATTTATTTCTTCTTCCTTTACAGGGCTAACTTAATCAGTACCAGCTCAAAACCATCAGCATCACTGTAGCTACCCTGAAGGTATAACAGACAGACAAAGCATTTAAACCTCGTGTTAGTGAAAAATGACACATTCACCAGCTCAACCCTTTCCTGCTCATCAGTACTCCTTTGCCAGATACTAGTTCCTAAAACTGCCTGCTTACGCAGTCTAAAAGGCTTTTGTCAAACTGAGCTGTATCAGCAAATGGCTACTGCTTAAACTCATTTAGATCATCCAAACGAAGTGGGGCTGGGAGCAATCTCATGAGCAGCTCCATTGGGAGTTTCAGGAGAAAGAGGCTCCCAAGTTCAGGAGTGGCAATGAATGATTAGGAACAATAACTTCTAATGGCGCACCCACATGGGTAGAGACAGGCATCCAGTCCGCAGCCTGAAGGAACTATATTGTACTAAGCATATTAGCGTCATTAAAGCAATGGAACTGACCTCACTGTGTGAATAATTAACTGTGGTTTCAAAAAAACACCAGCATCAAAAGCACGATTCCAAATCGTCGTGATATTCACCTATAAAGTTTGTTGAGGTGCTTGTAAGGAAATAGCAGAAGTGCAAGACTCAGAAAACAGTTTTATTCTATTAAGGAATAAAATAAAATGAACAAAGATTAAAAAAATGCAAGAGTTTCTTAATGATAACCTCCTTTGTTTTCTGAAGGAAATCCTGTATCACTGTTTTTTGTCTGAGAGGGGAAGGAAGATACAAAAAATAATTTTTAATTGCATTTGCCAAATCCACTACCTATATTTTTGCTTTTTTCATGTGCAATAAACATATTAAAACCATCTAATCTCTTAAAGTATTTGTGCAAGAGTAGCTCCAAGAAAACTGGAAAGCTGCAGTGCTGGGAGTCACGCACAGAGTGAAGATACAGGCAGAGACTGGAGAACTTTGACATGGGTGCCCCACGCACACATCCCCTACCTCACCCTTTCACCATCAGCACCTGAAGGAGTTCTGCAAGGCTCAGGCAACAGAATGGGTTTCATCATAAGTAAGAAACTGGGAATATTATTGCTGTGAAAAGTGCAGTGCTGAAGTCAGGAACAGTCAAGGAAGCATTTTGATTTACGTTCACAGCAATGCCATAAAATCATTGGAGCTAGGGCTGGGGTCATCTAGATCCCAAACCAGCAATGGCAGCAGCTCTGTCATTCTGCACAGATGTTTGTCTACACTATTCTTAAAGCTCTTCAAAAAGCTCTTTAAGCTCAATCATGATAATTCTTGTTTTATTATACCTAACCTGTCTCACTGCCCTTCTTAGAAAACTCTCCAAGGTGTCCAAATTCCACTGGGTCACTCAACTCTCGGTACAGTGCTCCAAATGCATCCAAGTATGGTGACAAATATAATGAAGGCATTGTGTCTTGCAGAAAACTGCTTTACACATCCCTCAAATATTATTTGCATAGTTTTATTTTACCCATTGCTCTCCCTTCTGCATTTTGGCAATTCATTAGTCGTGCTTCTACACAGCACCTTATATCTATCCCCATCTAACTCCAGAGGAGGGTTTTTTTTAAATAATCTCTCCGATTTTTCTTACAGTTAAGGATATTTTCATGGATATGGTAGTATCATTATCTTCAGTTGTTTTACTCGTAAATGTTTAAATTTTATAAACTGTAGTTGCACTGATGAAGAGAAATATAACAACTGATGTTTAATAGTCTCAGTTGTGCAAAAAGTTTTGAAAAGTGGTATTATTCCTCTATGGACTTTATCTCAGAAATAAGCATAAGACTGTATTGTTATACTAAGAAAAAAAAAGTAAGAAAAAAAAATGTAAAAATAGTCATACATTTGTGTTTGCGATGCTCATTGCAAAAAAAACCCCTAAGATATTTCATCGTGAAGTACCCACAGTATGGTCTAGCAAAGCACAGATAACACACCCAACTTTTTTCAGAGGGCAAACTATATTCATTTTCCAGAAAAAAGTCAAATTATCCCCAATGTTGGCCTCTAAATACTGTATTTGTAAGATTATTATAATTAACATACTTGCATAACAAAATGCACCAAGAAGCAACCTACACACACAAGCGCAGAAAAACCAGTGCCCCGCGTTCCTTAGGCAGGTGAAGTATAAACAGACAAAAAAAACCCCAACAAAACTGAAACCAAAAAAACCCAGATGTAAAGAAGTGAAAAGTGGAATAAAAGAATAAAGTTGCTCAAGGTGAAAGTAACTCAAGATAAAAGAATCATTCCTGCTTTGAACAATTATTTTATTACAGTTCCTAGATAAGGAACTCTTCAAGCCAAGAGCTTTTGCTGTTAAGTGATACACAGATTGCAGGACACAAAACCTACAAAAAAGGTGAGGCAAGTCAAAGGGAGTCAATAAATGCTTTGTAATGACAAATACATTTTCCACTAATCGTAAAATGTTAAAAGAGCTGGCCAACAGTATGAGTACCTGTAGCCCCAAGGATTAAAGAGCTTGGCTCATGGTTTCACTAAAATCAAAAGGTTAAAAAAAAAAAAAAGATAACCTCAGATGAACTTACAACTTATTCAACAGGGGGATTTTTCTATATGCCAACCGTCACACGTGAACATACTTTGAAAGGAAGTCCTATATATTTTCAAAGTGCATAATGTCAGAAAAGCCATTATGAAAGGATGAAAACCAGGCAACCAAAATATCTGCATTCTGATTCATAGGTCATCATAAAAAAAACCAAAACCAAAACCAAACCTCAACAAAAAAATGTAGAATGGAAACCAATTAAGTAATTAGAATAAAATCATATTTGAAATTAAGAAAACACTTGCACTTTGATCCTTCCACCTGAGTGTATAGTAACTACAGTAACCTAACTTGAATACGGCATTGCATGCACAGATGCTTATACACAAAACAGGGACAGACTTTCCCTGTATACAATAAATGGAGCCTCTATCAACTGATGCTGTTAGGTAAGCAAAGCAGGATACTAACGTTTACCAAACTGATACACAGTAGAGAGGAGCCTTTAACAGAAACAAAACAGGTTTGGCTAGTTCAAGTGTTTCTTCCTTCAAAACAAAACCACTTCATTTTTTTCCAGGTGGGGTTTTACTTAGTTCTTCCTAACCCTTGCAAGAGAAGAGCAGCCACATCACTCTTCTGCTTAAAATTTCTTTGTCCTTGTCTTCTCTCACCAAAATCATAATGAAAAAGGAAAAAAAAAACCTCCTTAGAACACAGTATTTTGGAAAACTGGATTTGGGCATTTGATAAGGTATCAGATTTCAACGTTTTTGGATATAATGAGTGAAAAATCTATTACCAATCATAAACATTCTTAGATGCAGAAATCAGAAACAGAACTCTCAGTTGAAAAATCAGAAACAGAAAAAAATGTTGCTGCTCCTTTCTGCCTGTGAAAGACTGCTAATTATTCAGCCTTCTAACTACACCATATTTTGTACTATGCTCACAGAAAATCCAGTGCAAGTGCCTGAAAAAAACAAAATGAAAATTCTCCTATTCTAGTTCTTCGGGCAACTACAGTAAAGACTTTCCTCAGAGTGATTTTATTTTCAAGGTATTTCTTGTGCCAGTTGATAATGGGAATAAGTCTTCGCATGTTAACTTTGTTCTTTATCTATTTTACTACTCTTTTTAATACATAAATGACAAAACAGCACATCTAATCTCCGTCAAGCCAGACATAAATCCTACAGTGACTGGATTTCTTACTGCGTATTTGCTAGTGATCTGCTCTGAATATGTCATAACGCATTTTGCCAGTTAAGATTTGTATTTCTGCTTTGGAGGTTATAATCTGTAAGATATGGATCTGAAGCAGTCTTCACAAGTACTCTTTTCTGGAAAAGAGGAAAGAAGTCAAACACTATCTTAAAATACTAAACAAAGTTCTGATCAAAGAAACATATTGACATTACTGGAATTAAGATAGCTGTGGCTGACTATATGTATCAATAGCTCAAGATTTGATGAATTAAAGAGGAAATGTGGATCTTTGTAGGGATTAGTTGTTATTAGTTTTAAATACTTCCAGTTGTGTAACATTGGTCTTATTAGATATCTTATTACACAAAATAAGAAAACTTGCTGACCAATTTGCGTTGCGATGCTGTTGATAGAACCGCTGTAAATAGACTGGAGGATAATAGATACTTTTTTTAATTTAAAATTTCAGGAAAAGGTAAAAGAAAAAAATAAATGGCTCTGGGTGAGAGTAAAGGAGGAAAGAACAGGCTTCATCCCAAGACAGCAATTTGAGAGATCACCTAATCCCAAGAAGGTTGTAAAGGAAGGTTTTGCTGAACTGTGGAGGCACCTGAGTAACAGAATTGGGCAAGAAGCTTCAGGAGGGTTCATTAACCATGCATCTGTACAAGCTCCTGGAGTGATAAATGTTCTTTCTAGAACATAGAGGAGTTTACCAGAGGAATGGCTATTTTAGACTTGTTTGATACTTATGGGGAGAATTAACTGAACATAAGGATGGAAATTACAGGAGAAGTTAATTAAAAACAGCAGAGGTTACTAAACAAGGAGAAAACAACAAACTAAAGATCATGATTTCAAAAAAGCAGCTTCGGTAATCTCAGATATCTGGAAGAATAGGTCTCTTGGAAAGTTGATTTAAGGGATAAGGGAGTGTAGGAAACTCAACAGTTAAGAAAATACACAACGGGTTATTCCAATGGACAAAACAGAGACTTAGAAATCAATATGCCTGTATAAGCATATGGAAGAAGTGAAGGAAGTGAAGAAATATATAAAGGAGGAAGCTTTGACAAATGACTGGAGACAAGAAAAGAGAAAATGCTATTTAGTACCATATATTTGCTGCAACACTGAAAATCTGAAAAAGTAGTTGTCAGTAGCTTACTGGTAAAAGAGAGGATGGTATTTTTAAACAGTATCTGGTATCTGTTGTATAGATCTGGTTTTGTTCAATACTTTTAATTAGTGACAGCCAGAGAAAAAGAAAATTCACTTTTAAAATATGCACTAAGCTAGAAGGGAATTAAAATATTTTGGAAAATAGTATCATAGTTCAAAATCACTTTGATAAACTGGAGATACTATCCAGAAATTAAGTAAATACAAATGTAAAATATCCAAGGAAAAAAAACAAATCAATTTCACAAATGTAGACAGACTGGTAAGCAGAAAGACTGAGGAAAAAATATACTTAATCATTATACTGGACTATAAATTAAACTTAAAGCAGGTTAGAAAGCTGTTAAACTCCAGAATTTTTCAGATTGCTCTTGCAGTCAAGGGATGAGAGGACTGAATATTGAACAAGAACAGATCTTCTCCAAAACACTAGTCTAACATGTAATTATGCAGGAGTTACACAAAAGTATAAATTCCAGTAAAACTCCTCTTTTTCCTTAATTAGCTTTGCGTCATTTTTTAATCTCTTCTGACATTGTTAACTCCTATTATTAACATTATTAACTCCTCCTATTCTTTCACATTAGACAATTCATTAAAACGTACCGGGACAGACTGGGTCCATAGCATTTTTCTGCAAAATAGCTTGCCTTGACAATTGCATTTAGTTAACAGGCAAGCACATTAGCCCTCTTAATGATGTAAACACAAATGAGATTCTTTATTTCGCATTGTGCCTAATACTTTAAGAAGTACATTCCCTAGTAAATTTATTTCCAAATAATGTGTTTTACTTACACAGAAAGCCAAACAAGGTTTTGTGCCCCAACAGGAGCTGCAAATAACATTGCAACTTTTTCTGGTATATTAACAAGTCTGCTATCTGCCTAAGATGACAAATAAGGAGGAGCACTATGGGCGGTGCTGAATTACAAACATCCTTTTAATTAAAAATTAGATTTCTTGTCAGTGTACATGAAAATTCAAATAACGTACTGACCCTGACAGGCTCCACAGTAATTAATTCAAATCACTCCTGGAAGCTATTCCGAGTTTAGCAATGAAATTTGCAAAATAACTTTTTATCAGGACAGTAAAATTGACGCACAGTAGTGGCTTTATATCCTACTCCTACTCTGCTATAAAATTTATTTTTAGCTAATTGACAAATTTGGATGACAATTAATCACAAGCCCGTTGATGATGCAGTTTGCTCCCTTCCCCACTACAAGATACACAAGCCCATAGAGGCCGTCATACAAAGAAAACAGAGTATTGTTCAACCCCGCGAGCAAAGTTAAACCTACGCACAAAAGCGGACACTGTACACTTGTTTTGACAACCCTACAACGCTGCTGGGTGGATTTCCTGCCAAGGAGACCCGTGAAGCTGGCACAGGAGCCTGCGGACACGTGCTCAGTAGGGGGGGGCAGGGCATGGGGCACCCTCTGCTGCCCCAGGGCCACCCCCGCTGGCCTTCGGCCACCCAGGCTGGCACCGCGTGGGACCGTCAAAGGACAGGCCAGAGGTGCTGACACAAAGCACAGGAAAATCCATGCTCTAAATAAAAAATGGTTGACTCGCCTGAAACACTCACTGCCTTTACGCCCAAGGAATAGGCGATGACTAAAGCTAACCGTTGGTTTGTATCTGCACTCAGTCATCAGAGCTACCTTACTTCTGCAGGAGATGCATACACCAAATCGAGTTTCTGCAGGGACTACAGCTCCAGTTAATCAGTGGATGACTTCCTCCTCTACTCTCACTTTTCAATCTGAAGCGAAACTAATCCAGACAGTATTTTAATAACCATATTTCAGAACAAGTACTGATATTAAAAAAATATTATATTGCTTTCCCTTTCCTCCCACTGAAACTCAGAATTTAGTTTAAAAGTAACTCTGACTGCATCTAAAATCATGAAAAGTGACATTTCTACTCAAACGGTAAACAGCATATGGATGACCAGGCATAGCAGGGAGTGAACTCCCGAGGCTGGTGAGCGTTCTTAGCAGGGCATCCCAGTCCAGCATCTAACACACGCTGCATCAGCCCCTGGCAGCAGTCCTGTTTTCTCCATGTGAACAGAAATACCATTTTTATTTAGACTTGTTCAAGAAGTTTCGACTAGCATTATTTCTTTTGAAGTTAAGAAGCAGACTAAAAGTTGAGAAAGCAGAAATCTGGTTTTCCTTTTGTAGTCTCTGACTAAAAACCAGATACACAGGATGAGGTATGCTAACTGCGATCAAAAATGGAGGGAGGTAGTTACATCCAAGATTTTCTTATTGCCTTTGTTGAATACTCCTGTTTGAAAGGCAAATCATGCCTTTTAGAACTAGAAACTATAGAAAAGACACTACATTTAAGTTTAGAGCTTTATTTTTGCATAAAACCGATCCAAGAACCTTATTTAATTTTCAATTGTAACTAACTCTCCATTCACACTTCAAAGTGACGTAAGTCACATGGAAAAGAAAGTAAACCCTTGTAAAGGCAACATTCATGAGTTTCTAAGAAAATTTCAAATTATAAACAACTATTTAAATAGTTAATCTAAAAATATTTTTAGAACCTTGCTGAAAAACTTAAAAAACTACACATGCACATGACATACGTACATACACAGAGACTTGCAAATGAGCATGTTTAACCGAGAACTGAGAATTAGTTGCTTGTTACAGGAAAAAAACAGATACATGAAGATGAAAACTAACAAAATCAAGATTAAAATAATTTACTTAACCGAACCTTTCTGTTTGCTGACTCAAAAGCATCTACTCTAGCTATCTGGAGACACAAGCAGCTGTACAACAGCACGTGCACAGAGATATGGGGAGGAAGAACACCTATATGATTTCAGCAATAATGGAGTCCTGAAACTCGGGTTCCTCTTTGCTCATGACTTAGATGATGCGGGATCTCTGGAGGATGGGATGAGGCAGAAACTCTCCTCAATTATTCCCAATTTCATGATAAACAAATGGAAGAGAGAGATTTTCTGAAAAATACTGTTACTCAAGGCAACAAAAGTCTTCGTATTGTCTTTCAGTCTTCATCATTGATACAACCAGACTGTAATACAGCACTGAAAATTGAATTATGCTTTCTTCCTTCTCTTCTGAGCCAATCATTATTTTAGTTGTAATTTATTCAACTGACTTACTAATAGAAACAGCATAACTGAAAATTTCAGAAAAGCCTGAGAGATCAAGTAAAAAAATGCTCAGTGACTGAAGATTATCAGGGTTTTACTTAGGGGAAAAAAAAGTTCAAAGAACACAGTTTAAAGACTGGAAAGGAATGGAAAGACCTAAACCAATATATGTTTCAACAGCACAAGAAACCTTTGCCATAAAAAAAGCCATTAACTGCAGAGGATAGTATTCTTTTATTATAGAATGGATTTTTTTTATATACTGATATTAGAAAAAATATACATATAGACACAATATAAACTACATATATGTATATATACATTGGTCTCTGATAAAAAGTTTGAATTTTTATATATTTAAATTTTACATCAAATACACCAAGTTATTAATACTACTATCCAAACTACTTAGCAAAGAAGAGTCTTTATGAAAAGAATATATTCAAGAAGTAGTAATTGTAAATGACAGTGGTGGAACAGACATTTGGCATCCGTCTCACCTTTTTGATCTTCCAAAGCAGAATTATTGGAGGTCTACAAAAGTCCAACTAACGCAGGACCCAGTCCAGACCTATACCTCCCTTTTGTGTATGCCCTCCACACTGTCATCCAAGAAAAGGCACTTAACTACTTGCAGTCAGGTTCTTTTCAACTCAATTCTTGAAGAATCGGCTTGTTCTACTTCAGTTTGCCCAGTCACTAATCTTCCAACCATAAGGGCTAAAACGAAGCATTGCCTAAAACACCAAAATTATAACCATACTACCAATTACATTTCATTAACCTAAGAACCAGTGCAAGGAAGACCAAGACTGTTGATTAATCTTTTCAATCAAATTAAATATGCAAATAAGAAGATCCTTATTTTCCTATAAGAAGTTTAAAATTCCATAATAAATGATTCCTACGTTTTAATACACTTCATCCAGAATCTGAATTGGCTATCATAAACTTCCTAAAATGGGACTGAGAATAAAAGGTTCCTTGAACACATGCTATGATCAGCATATTCTAGCCAGGAGGAAAACTCGGATATAAATCAACATAGCTGTCTGCCACCTGATTTGGTTTCGAAAAAAGGCTGCAGTTAAGGCTGTTATCCACTAAGTGGCATTATCAACTCAAACACCTAAATTTGACAAAAAAATAATCATAGTATAGTGCATTTTACCTCCTACAAGGAAATTGATGGAAAACATTTTCTTTGGATGATTCATTTTATTCAAGTTTGTCATAAATTTAGGCCTTGTTCCAAACAGTCAAATGTATTAGTAAACCAGCATTACCAATTTACTTTTCATATCAAGACATTTGCAAATATTTAGCAGGATGGCCATTGTGATAGATACATTAAACAAAGCAACCAAAATATTGGAGTAATACAAGCTCAAATCAGACACATAAAGGTATAATAAGGTATTTTAAAAGTAACTGGGCTTTCAGAAGTGCTATACATCAACAATTCTAGTATTTTCTGTTGTGAAGTGTGAAAGTACCAAAAGTCACACCAGATACTTACTTTACTTTAGATAAAACACTTTAAAAAGTACTGTTTCACTAATTATTTAAGGATTAGTTTTCAAAATGTTACTTAAAGGTTAATAACTGTAAATATAGTTTTTTGAGAAATGTTTACTGGAAAAAAACATTTAGGAATAGTATAAATACAAGAAAAAAATATTAGAACAGAACTCTCATTTTAAAATACTTCCCACCCCCACCCCCATTCCTATTGCTTGTCTTTGGTCTTCTATCACTGTCAATTTGTTCATACATAAAGAGCTACGGAAAATAAAGGGGGAAAAAAAATCAGTATTACTGTATGTAAGACTATAGGAAAATGAAATGAGCAACTACTGTCTCTCTGCCTTGTCAAAGCATGTATTTTAAGTTTGTGAAATGTCCTTGTATAGGACAAAAATTGTACAGAACTCAAAATTCTGAGCATACTTCAATGCTACAAGGATCAAGACATTCCTTTTTTTAAGTGATTTTTTTTTTTCCTTCAGTAACCACAGAGGAATTGCATTAGGACATAGTCCTTTTTCCCTACATCCGCCTACGACAAACATTTGCTGCAAGTCAGCGACTCCAAAACCAAATTGTTTACAATTAACTCAAAAAGCCATTAAAAAAATTGTTTCTTTGTTCCAGTTGGAAAGAGAGACAGCCAGATGTGTGGCTTGTTGATCTTGCTCTTTTCTGACCTCTGAGTGTAGGAAGAACTGCAGCTGAGGAAGGAAGTCAGCAAGTTGTGTTAATGAAGGTGAACATTGGAAAAAAAAAAAAAGAAAGAAAAAAGTTTGCAATTTTTTTTTAATAAAAGAAAAATTTCCTTGGAAGAGTTTTTTATTAAAAAAAGATAATAAAGATAATATAAAGTTTTACTTTTCACTATTGGTAAAAAATTAGAGCCTTTGTTTCAGGAGAAGTCAATAGAGTCTGTCTTTGCTACTTTGAGAAATTCGAACCTTAACTTCAAGAACTCCACGGAGTTTCACTGCTGTGAATTAGCGAACACCTCACCATTAACACCTGCCAGGAAACCATCCTCCTTTGAGGATGCAAAAATTCAAGAAAAGCATTTTAATTTTAGGTTCTGACTGAGTCACAGTCTACCACTACAGACCAAAATCGGGCCTAAAGCTGAATTCCAGATTGAGAACGTGCCCACTTCTTTGGAAAGAAGAATGGCCGACATCTGGCCAACACCACAAGGCAACCAACTACAGCTCCCACAGTACCTTTCTTCACATTTCTCCCTGAACCACGTTTATGTATTATATCTGTAAAATACCTGACAATGAATTAACTAGTAATCTGGTGTTGTAAACTTGGTACTCCTTGCGACGGTACAGAACACGCCTGTACAAGGTACTCTGCAACCATAAAAAAGAACAATCTTTCAAAGACTGCACAGTTAACAGACGTGAAACATTATAATCTTGTTTCTGACCTTTGTATTACTTTCTAAAAAATGTCTAAAATGCATTCTGAAGTTCTACAACTACACTGCTCCTCATTTTATCAAGGTAGCTGAGAAGATAGTCAAAGTTATCAAGGCCTGAGGTGATACCTAAGGACACATTTGCGCGTGAAGCACAAATTCACTCCAGAGATTCAGCTATTAGATATTAATTCTGGCACCTGGGCATCAATCCAGACTCCTTATGCAGTTAGTATAGCTTCCCAAATGTACTCCAGGCGTCCAACTTAATTGTCTGAATTAGGTTAAACTTTTGATGTTCCTCTCACTGCACTGCTAACTTAATCTTAACAGCTCACACTAGTTTTTGTAGAAAATGATGCCTAATTCTTGTCAAGCAGTTACTATTTTATGGATATACTTATCATCTGAAGACCTGAATATCATCATCATAGTTCACCTTTCAACTTATGTTTACTATCATATTATTTAATTAAGAAACTTTCCTATGTATTCTTAGAAAACAGGAAATTGAAAATGAAAGCTAGTTTACTCTCTTCTCACCCCACATTCTCCTGCCCCCTAAGGTCATTTAAAAACCAACATTAATACATCACCATATACATGCATATGTACACACAAAACCATTTCTGCAAGCAGTTATACAAATATTTAATCTCATAAGAAAATTCAAATTCTGGAGAATTAAACAATATTTTGTGTCATATTTTTCAAAACAGTTGTAAGGGATACTGGTCATTTTAAAAACAGCCTACGATATTCAATCTTTCTCTTTGCACTAAAAGAAATGAAAAACCTTATCATGTAAGACTTTCTGCACAGCTCAAACAGCTCACAGCTGTAAGCACAAAGAATTGCTTCTGCTACATTATATTTAGAAATTATTATTGGCTTGTCACTGTCATATTAAGATTTAATTTTCAAAACCTTTTCTTTTAGAAAAAAATTGTTTAGATGGTTCTACAATCCGTACTTTGTCATAGCCTTCTGAAAGAGTCAATCTTTAAGGTCATTAAATGCATATTTAAAGGGCTTCATTTTGAAAAAATAATTTGTCTTACTATCTGTCGAAAGGTCTCTAATTGCAAACAGTTAGGTCATCAAAAATTTATCAGGTAAAAAGTCACTACAAAATTTTCCTACCAGTTGTAGTTCATCCCAGTTTATTATTTCCTACCAATGGAATTAATAAAAGCAGTAAACTACACTGTAGTAATATTAACTTTCTATGGACTAAATTAAAAAGTATCCATAATTTAGCAAATCTCTTTCTTCATTTCACACTTTTCTCATAATTTCTTGTTTCTTCTGACATGTTAGAGTGTTCTGCCTCCATTAGTACCATTTTTCCTTTTATTCTTCCTTTTCACTCTAATTGTCCTGCCTCTTAAGACCTCCCTTCATCTCATCTCAGTTCCCTCCACTAGCATGGATAAGCCCATGAGGAGCACTCATTTTTGAGATCCTCTCCTCTCCAGCTCAGAAAGATCACCCTTCGTTTAAAAAGTAGAATGGCCTTAAATTTTAGTTGAAATGCTGTCTTTAAAAAATGTAATAGGTATGTCATATACATAATTCCTATTTTAGATTCCATATGATGTAACAAAATAGAAGGCTGGAAGGCCTCTTAAAGGAGAAAAGAAAGCGTGAAAGTAAAACACACAAAGAAGCTTCACTGGTTAAGTATACAGTCCTTACAAGTATCACATCATTAGTTTACAAGGTAGAGAAGAATAATTTCTTACACTGCAGAAATTGTCAAAGCTATGATTATAGACTTTAATTTTAGTAAGTCTTTCCTTCCACCGCTCACACCCACCTGCTCCCTTGGACCTGGGTTTGTTCGCCCGTCCAGTGAAATGAAACAGGAATACTGTTGTCTTTCAACTATACTGGTTCCACATTCACCAGAATCCTTTATGGCCTTAAATTAATGAATCTCTACACATTCCAAACTCCTCTGCGGGCAGCTTTATTTCTTTTGAACAAACATCCGCGTGATTAGCAAACACCTTTACTTTGATAGACTGCCACTGAGATCCCTGGGTTCACTTGGGTACTGCAAACCTGCTTTGATAGAAAGCCAGTCAGGCTGCTGCCATGTTGGGCTTGTTTTTACCTGCAACAAATTGAAGTTTCTGTGGTCATTTGCCCAGCACATCGCTTGTTGGTTGCTTCTCAGAGCAGCTGAATTAATCACAGCAATCACTGTTAGTAGTAGGGTTAGCTTAGAGAGTCCTCTCCATACTCAATGGTTTCCATCTCTCCAAGAAACCACTGGATTAAAGTT
Organism: Pandion haliaetus; assembly: GCA_013401275.1. Lineage (NCBI taxonomy): Eukaryota > Metazoa > Chordata > Aves > Accipitriformes > Pandionidae > Pandion > Pandion haliaetus. The sequence continues at coordinate 38,960 of VYZV01003879.1, read as the reverse complement.
ACCATCTTGCACGGCCTTACTTACCACAATTTCAGATTTTAAGTGTTACATGCTGCAACCACCCAGCTCAAATGTCATGTCTGCTTCATGTTTCCCAGCAGTCCAGAAAGGGCTGGCAAACAGCAGCATGTTTGGGTCAGAACCACCAGAACCAGCGTACACAACTTGTAGCCCTAGAGTCCTGGCGCAGTGCTGATCGCAACCAGGCCGCATGTGAAGTGTGACACTGAGATCTCCCTTCTGTTCCCTATAATCTATGTGGTAAACATCAGTAGGCAAATTGTCATGACCTCTAGTATTTCACCAAGAAGGTGGTAATCTTCGGTGACAAATTCTCCTGTAATTACATCTACAGATCAAAACCTTCTAGCTGTTCCCTATCACCCTCTGCTTCCTCCTCAGATATTGAAGCCTGCAGCTGTTCACAACCCCTTCACAGTCTTCCTCACATATCAAACCTTTTCTTGAAGCAGAGAGCAGCAAGAAGTTTAAAGCCAGTAAAACAATTTGTTCATGCAAGTACTGGCACTGATTTCCTTGCGTGGACACCAGTACTTGTTTGAGTCCACAGTGAGCTGATGCAGAGGTCTAAACTGACAGAAAATTAATCCTCCAAGAAGTCTTCCCAATCCCATAGATTTTCAGCAGCAAATCCCCTAAACTAGCACATCCCAGATGAGTACAGGTGTTGATGCAAGGGAAGGGGCAGACAGAACTGAACTACCACTTCAAACAGCAACAAGCTAATCAAACAATGACGCACCCAATCATAAAATTAAATCCCGTACTTAGACCATGCAGAGTTGCTGGTGTGGTTTCTCTCAGGGAATATAAAAATTTAGGACAAATGAACTGGTACTATTTAAAATCTCAAATAACATTGGACTCATTCAACAAAGACAAACAGTGTACAAAGTAAAGTCCAGCATATTGTACTCTTTAGCTTTCTCACAATTTATGTATAAAAGAAAGGGGGTACTTAACACAAACACTTGGTTATGTCTTACCTGGAAATACAATGGTTCCAATTCACATTCAAAAATCCAGAGAGGTGATGCTAAACATTCAACGTCCGTCTGTGATAAAAAACATTCAAGATTACACTTGGGATCACTGTGCTTTTCCTTCTCTTAATTTTCAGATGAAACTTTCTAGCTTGAAAAGGAAATACCCATGGAAAACAGAAATTTTCCTTTCAAAGTGAAATTTGTAACATCCAAAAATTTTTTTAAGTAATACCATTCAAAAATGCTGTTGGATTGAAATGATCAGGTACTTAAACTAAATTTTATCCTGTGTAATTCTGCAGAACAGAATCAATTTAACTTGGATTTTATAATAAGCTGTTGCCAAGACTGTTACAGCCAAAGGAAAATAATATTCATTGGTACTGGTATGCATTATATTAAGAATTGAAAGAAATAATAATGAAATAACAAAAATGCAAATACATTTCAAAAAAATTTAGCGATTTATTATAAAGGCTATATTTATTTGAATCAATATTTACATTGAAAGAAGTCTGGTTAAAGTGGTTTTAAGTTCATAAATAAGTTTTCTAATCTTTTGAAACTACTGAAATAAAGACTGTAATTTAAATGCCTAACAGTGATCATTTTATTCTGCAAGTGTTGAAGGGGAAGGCGGAGAGGAAAACTAAGGTGACCAGGCCCTTCATAAGGATCTACAGGGACAGCTATTCTTATGTCACTTTTTCAACTCTTTAAATAAAATAACTTACAGAGACACAAGTTTTCTCCCAGAACAAAGGTGAAGTCAACTTAAGAAAAAGAAATCTGCTACAGAAAAGCTTGGAAGTGAACTTCCATTTCAACCATAACCTCAACAATGCTTATATAACTCCATAAATATTCTTCCAAAATATTCTGGTTCACTGTCCTCACAGTTATGGAAAAACAGAGGTCCATAAATCAGATGAATAAAGTTTTGGCTTTGAAAAACACATGGTTGTGTTTCTGCAGCTATAGTTATAAAGATACGACTAAAAACTAGTTCTAATCTAAAGATGGATTTTTATTCATTTAATTTCAAAATAGTAAAGAGTGCTTGATCGCTGCCTAAAGAGGAATAATCTTTTGAAACTTGCAGGTGGCATGGTGCAGATTTTTTTTTCTTCTAAAAATATGTTTCTTACTGCAAATTGTAACAATTCATTATAAAAGCAGATTAAATTAAATCAGAATGTAACACTAATTTCCCAAGTAGAGCACCCACATAGGGAACTAATTAGGAATAACTCCTCTGTGTAAACAAACCTTTGTACCAATTAGTATCTGGTCAAGTCAGGAAACTCCCTTTCTCTAGGGGAAAAATGTCTATTTTCAGCATTGCTTTAGTTTGCTGCTGGCTGCAAATTCTCTCCAGTTCTGTAGCAATGCAGGGGTTTTAGAATTTATATTTCAGAGAGTTTAATGGGAACCTGTTCAAGATTTGAAAGAAAAAAAAAAATGGCAGTAGAAGGCCTAAAATAAAAAAATTAGAAAAAAAAAAAAAGACAGAATTAGGACTTCAAAAGGGATGAGAACAAATCCTGTTCTCTGCCTAAGCCAATTCTGTCCCAAGAGTTTTCACAGACCAGAACACTAAGTGAAATGATTCAAAACAAACAGTGGAGTAAATGAAAAAAGTACATGGGAAGAAGAATTCTCAGTTGTTGTTTCTTAATAAGAAAAGCAAACAAATAAAAACCTCAAGGTGAGAATATTATGCGCAGATAGCATTTTGAAAACATCAGGTGCAACAGTAAAACTATATAACAGGATGCCATTCAAGGGAGGCTGAGTATTCATTTATCATTTATGACATTCAAATCTGCTAGACAGGTGTTCTGTGCAAGACAGAAAGTACCAGAGTTGACTCTTACCTTGTTGAAGATGATCCAGAGCCTTCCCAATAATTAGATAGGGTCTGCAATCTGTGGAATTAAATTTTTTTTATAAGAATTATTAGTTAAAATCAGAAAATTTATTTAAATGTCTTCAAAACACAGTAATTTTTTTTTTTTTTTTTTTTAAAGCAATGAGTACTGCTGCAACGTATCTTCTACTGTGCCTTCTGCCCAGAGCAAAACGTCAATTAATCTCATAGTACGATACAGCACATCGTGGAGAGTTATGCAGCTTACACGGGAAAGAAGCTGGGAAGGAGGCAAAGCAGGAACACCTCAGGACAGGGAAAGAACTGGAAGCATCTCACAGAACCCATAAGACCACCATTCCCTATGGAGCGGTGATGTAGTAAGAGACAACTTCTGACCCTCCAGCCCTACTGGGTTGCAAAACCCAGCTCTAGATACCATCATTTTCTACAGCATTTTACTGGTTGAAGATATACGAAAACATGACCCCTTCCCTCTTGACCCAACAACAACAAAAACAACAAGTCTGAAGGACTTAGGAACACCAGCACTAATTAAATGAGCATCTGTGAGAAAGTTTCAAAGAGGGTATCCCACTTACCAGACCATGTTAACTCCCAAGCTACTAAGCATTTAGGTATTTTGCAAGGTTCATGTAATTAAGGTTAACTGGAAAGAGTGGTTAAGCAACAATGCAGCAAGATTCATGTTAAACAGAAACCAAAGCAGATTTACTACCAGAAATGAGAGAAAGTGAAAGTGATAGAACAGAATGGATGAAAATGAGGAGAAAGGATTACAGGTGGGAGGAAGAGACTAGAAAGAACAGAAACAGAAACACCGCAGGTAAAGAAGGAGGACTGTGAAATTTAGATGATTATCAGAAATAAAAAAGTTGGAATTTAGCTTTGAAATGGCAAGTCTAGTACAGACTATGCTGACATAACATAAACCGGCTTTGGGGAGTATTATGACAGAAAAAAAGACCCCCCTACATCAGTTTGAGAAAGTGGGAGGAAAGTATTTGTTAGCTAAATACCTTAAATACATTAATTAATCATTTACATATCTCCTACCAAAGCAGATTCCTGCAGAACTGTATTTATTTGAGCCATGACCTGATCCATTTATTTGATCCACTCCAGAAGGAGCTCATCAATGTGGAAAGATCAGTTTTTAGTCACTGAAGCACAGGTGATACAGTTTAATTGAATTCACAACCCATTATCACAAGAAAGAAAACAAAAGTAAGACGACCTTATTAAGGGAAAAAAGGTACTAAATTTCCACTTTTTTCTGGAAGTGTTAAATGGATATACAATTTCAAAGATCATAATTTGAGAGTTAACCACCACTTAATTCCCTTTAAATCCACAGGACATATCTCACCAAATTCTACAGAAGTATTTGAACAGAAATGTTTTTCAGGAAAATTGGTTAATTATAGAACAAGACTTACAAGTTTAATGATGGTAAAAAATTGCCAGAAACCTTTAAATTGTTTGCAAGCAGGACAGAAAAAAATCCAGGCTAAAACCCTATGGAATAAAAATAGAAGATTGCTATAAGAAATGAAATAGCGTAAAAGTTGTGAAGTAGATGCAAGAACAGAAGATAAAATATATTTGATAGATACTTTAGAATTTGTATATTGCAAAACAAGACAACTGCATTGTTTAAAAAACCTGTATGTTCATAAGAGCACATAAGCCTAGTGAGCTAATTAAAAATCTTGAGATCTAACACAGACCAAAAGAAAGGTAAATGAGAATTTTCTTGAATTATATTCATAATTTCCGTATTTTTATATTAGAGCAGTTTGTTCTGTTACGTATCTTGGCTTATTTGGAGAAAATTAACAGTGCTGGCAACAATAAGCTCTCATGTAACAGGTGCAAAATATACCCACAAAAAGCTTACAGACTGTGGCTGGGAAGTTGACTATAGCACAATTACTTTGGAAGTCGAAACACATTTTTATATAGAAAACCTAAATTTTGGAAACAAAAACCCAGCAACTATCAAGGAGTATCTCCTGTTCAGCTGAATCATGAAATTACAAAAATTTTTACAACTTATACAGAATAGCTATCCTAAGCACAACTTAAGTATCAGCTAGCACTGAATTAGATTTTTAACTAAATACGCATTAAATTCTGGAAGTCTGTTATTTAACCTTTTTAAAAATTTATCCCAGATATCCAAATTTCTTTCAGTCTAAACCAAAGTCAAACTAAAAAAAAATCTCAAATGAGATGTAAAAACAATGTCAGTCCAATTCATTGTTAGTATGACGAATGGGTACGAAATGGGCATTAAAAAAGGCTACGAACAGATGCCAGGAAGCACTTCTTGTTCCGTAAGCAACAACTACGTGGAACAGGCTGCAAGGCAAGTTCATTGAGGTAAGACATTTGGACTGAGAGAGATGCCATTGAGTGGAAAAGCAACTGCCATGGTGAGAAAGAGGATAAACTACTCTGACTGAAAAAGCTTCCAATTTCCAGGTTTGGTCTTAAAAAAAGAATATTCCTTCAAAAGTGGAGACAAACAGTCCAAGATTGATATCACAGTCTTCCATAGGAAAGCCAGGGGAATGAAGAGGGAGAACACTTTAACTTGTTTATAAAATAACTGAATACCAAGATACTCCTTACAACACTCTGACCTAAACATGGGGTGAAGGAACATGATTATGAGCAACTGCTCTTTTCCTCAGGAGAATTTGTGAGTCTGGAAGAAAAGGAAAGTGGTAATTTCTTTAAAACCAGCATGATAAAAATTGACAGAAATAAACAGACACTCTGGAAACCTTCATGCTGCTTTAAGGGAAGGATGTCAACAAGGAGGCAAACCATCACATGTTAATGCAGAAGAGAAAATTCTCTTCTACTGTTTTGGTAACATCCAGTAAGTCAATTTATCCCTAGTTAAAATGCATTTATACAATGAAACACAGAAGTCAGTTCAGTACCCTCAGCACAGTAGTCTGGGGGACCTGCTGGGAGGAAAGCTTATTATCCACCCAGGGATTTGAGCAGTTGTAGTCCACAACCAATTTGACTTAAGGCAAAACACAGCTGCTACTTTGAAAGTTTCCTGCTGTGCAAGAAATAATTAAGGCTGTATGATCAGTATTCAACAAAGCATAAATAGCAAAGATGCTAAATTAATTCTACTTGCAAATAAAGAGTTAAGTGAAGTTGTATTACAGAATAGACTACATAAAGTTGTAGTTCAAAGGTGAAACAGAAGAGTTAAATAAGATGACGTGTGTGTCAGAGGCCAGACTCTGAATCCTAACTATGCAACCACAATATTATTTCATGTCTTAGAAGTCCTTTCTCAAGAAGCAGAAAGTGTATGTTCCAGAATGAAGTGACAAGTGTGTATTTTGATTTAAAATATAAAAAATAAAAAAGGAGCAGGAGCAGAGCACACTTACCAATGTATGTACCGAAAAAGCACAGGCTCATTAAAGCCTTTATTACCAAGCTGGTACTATTTAAATGTTATGCAGAAAGATGCAAGAGATGTTGATGGCAATACAGGTACTTCAGGACAGTTCATCCTTAAGAGTATCTTGACCTGAGCTTCGATTCTGTCCCCACGCAACCCTCAAACCACAAACTGCACAGGAATTCCCAGCCCAGGAATGGCACTTGGCCCGTCCCTGTCCGTGCAGGGACCGGGAGCTCAGTTTCTGATCGCTGGACCACTTCCAGATGGAGGGATATATGGCCAGTTCACCAGGCAGCCTGTGTCATCCCAATGCCTATTCCTCATCTCCTATTGAAGAGAGGTGGTGAGACACACGGAAGTGCTCCACGGACTAGAGTCAACCCATAAATTGTCTGTTGGATCAGACTCTGCTAAGTCATTAGGATGACAATAGCTTTAACGCTGCTTCAAAAAAAAAAAAACCAAACCAACAAAAAAATCCAGACCAAAAAAACCCCACGCCCTACAGGTTTTGCTAAATATAGACTTGCACCTCCTCGAGAGGAGGCAATCAGACAATTAGAAGAGGACTGAAACATCTGCTTGAGACAGGGATTCCCCAGGCAAAACCTAAAGATCATGCCAACTCAGGTTTGCGCAAGCAGGTTGCTACTCCTTTAGTTAACTGAAGGCAAAGCTTAGGACAGGGATAAATTTTATGCTACTGCCAGGATATACATCCTCTGGTTGAGGACACTGTAGATGCCATCTGCTTACATTTCATTTATTCATTTTGATTTAAAATGCCAGGCCATATTTTTTTT
>VYZV01003879.1:19168-31812 GCA_013401275.1 Pandion haliaetus | reverse complement strand
TTTTTTAAAAACTAGCACTTTCAAAATGGCTAATTACACCTGTGTATTCCCTAGGGCTTTTCTTATAAAAACAGTACAAAACTCAATTATTCTATGATTTTGAGTTGCTCTGGATTATTTTTCCAGCTTTCCACACACAGCTTCTCACTTTCAGGTTTGACAGAATTTTTTTCTCTTACCCGTCTAAGCACACAAAGAAAGATAATCCTGCCATTGCCTTACCAAAGAAGCTGCTGAATCCCAGCTTCCTGGAAAGCAGGATCTGTGGCCACATATATGTCAGAAAATAAAACAGATCAGGGCACATTGCCATGCTCTGGGCTTGGAACCAGCGAGCATGGGACAGCTCATGGCTGTACAACTAAAATCCTATCCCTCCAAAACAGCCTGGCCAGATCCAAACAGCCTTTTGGAAACGGTCCATCGTCTCTCCTAACCCCAGAACTATGCTTGGGCATTATCTGGGAGAGTGTTAGTTGGTACAGGACACAACTGTGTCACGAACAGTACTAAAAATGTAACAGTATGGTCGCATGCCATATTCATTCCTTATTTAGTTGCTACTATGAACATGCATCACAGTTATAGTACCCAGTTGCTTCTGGAGAACATCATTTTTAGAAGCTAACTCTTTAAGTAGCCAACACATTTCAGAATTAACAGGTCACCTTTTCAAGGCATTATAGCTTCTGGCTTTAGTATCACATCTTCACCTAGATGATAGTTGCTTTCAAACCAAAAGAACAGAACCAAATAAACATGTAACAGTTGAGCCTTTGTATTTCCACAAGTATTATATGCAGCACATGTGAAAATTTGCACTCTCTAGGTTTTGGAGTTTTTTAATGTATTCAGACAGACTGAAGATGAGCATCTGACTTCTTAATTTCAGCAAGCCTGGACTGCTGCCAGTAGAATATTGGTCCCGACTGTCAGCTGATATAAAGCCGGCAGAGCTCTACTGACAGCATCCTGATGTACAGCAGCTGAGACTGCTTCTCCAAACTTTACCCGCATCGGGGTGGTGGGCAAGGAAGAAATTCACTTTACAAGATTAGCATTTCAGGAACAAATCTGTGGTTTTTTCAATAATTCACATACTTATATACGTCTTCACTAATTTGTTTCTTTCTTCTAAGTCAGAAATCCCAACTTAGTTTCTTTAAAAAAATTCATGCAAACCTGAATGAAAAACATTTACCCTTATTTCGCACAAGAAGAAACACAAGGAAGAAATCTTTGTAAACACAACGGAGGCATATAAAAATTTCTCGAAGGAAAACACAACTACCATGGTGCAAATGTGGATGTAAATATTATACTTAGCAAGAATCACTGTGTTTAAAACATTGTATAGATCTAAGTGATTGTGCAGTACCATAGGGTACTGAAAAATTACACTGACAGTACAAAAACATACACCACTGGCCAAGGCCGAGCCCATCAGTGATAGTGGTAGTGCCTCTGGGAGAACATGTTTAAGAAGAGCAGAAAAAAAAGCTGTGCAATTGCAGCCAGAGAGAGGAGTGAGACATGTGAGAAAAACAGCCCTCCAGCCCCCAGGGTCAGTGAAGAAGGAGGGGGAGGAGGTGCTCCAGGCACTGGAGCAGAGATTCCCCTGCAGCCCGTGGTGAAGACCATGGTGAGGCAGGCTGTCCCCCTGCAGCCCATGGAGGTCCATGGTGGAGCAGATATCCACCTGCAGCCTGTGGAGGACCCCATGCCAGAGCGGGTGGGTGCCCGAAGAAGGCTGTGACCCCGTGGGAAGCCTGCACTGGAGCAGGCTTCTGGCAGGACCTGCGGATCTGTGGAGAGAGGAGCCCACGGAGCAGGTTTTCTGGCAGGACTTGTGAGCCCACAGAGGACGCACTCTGGAGCAGTCTGTGCCGGAAGGACTGCAGCCCGTGGGAAGGACCTATGCTGGAGGAGCTTGTGGAGGACTGTCTGCCATGTGAGGGACCCCACGCTGTAGCAGGGGAAGAGTGTGAAGAGGAAGGAGTAGCAGAGACAACCTGTGATAAACTGACCCCAACCCCTATTCCCCATCCCCCTGCACTGCTCGAGGGGAGGACATGGAGAAATCGGGGGTGAAGTTAAGCCCAGGAAGAGAGGTGTGGGGGGAAGGTCTTTTAAGATTTAGATTTTATTTCTCATTATCCTACTCTGATTTCATTGGCAATAAATTAAATTAATTTCCCCAAAGTCAAGCCTGTTTTCCCCATGACAGTAATTGTTGAGTAATCTCTCCCGGTCCTTATTTCCACCCAAAAGTCTTTTATTGTATTTTCTCCCCCCTGTCCAGTTGAGGAGGGGAGTGATAAAGCAGCTTTGGTGGGCACCTGGTGTCCAGCCAGGGTCAACTCACCACAGTATTGACAAAACTGCACATTCTTCTGTAAAACCTTGACAAACCGTTTATAACCGTTGGAGTACTGGCTGCCAATCTGGTCCAGTGAGTCCACCTAATAACCATCTGTTCCAGCCTAATAGTCCCAGATGATGAACTCCCACACCCCAGTTTACATGGGAATACTTTAATCATAGCGCCTTGAACTACAGGTACAACTTCTGTCTTTCAAAAAGATGAAAAGATGACAAATCTACCCCAACAGTGACATCAACACTTGACTAAAGACCATCACTCCAATTAATCAGAAAACTCATTATCAGATCTTCCAAGAAAAACAACCAAAAACCTACAACACACCAAAACCCCTCCCACATAAGTGAAGTAACAAATTTATGAAAACCTAGCGATGACAACACTGCTGGCATGAGACAGACATCTGTTTCTCACAGATCTTGGCCTACATCCTAGTTCTGATGTGGAAAAAAAAAATAACTAATAAACCAGCTTGAAAGAAAAAGTGACTTTAGATCCAGAATTAGTATGGTCCTTTTGCTCTGTTCCCAGGATACCTATGATGACACTAGAAAAGGATGATGCTAGGAAAAGACTGCTCAGTAATGAGATCTTAATTTTCTCCAGCTCCCTTTGGACTCCTTGACAAAATGCTTAATTTCATAAGAAAGTAAATGCTCAGGTCGAAGGTCTCCACTTTTCACAGCTGTCAAAGAAAAAAGTCTGGTTTCCACAGGTAGATCCATTCTGCTGTGATTTCTAAAACACCTTGTGTTGGACTGAGCAAGAGAGACAGCTGATTTACATGCCCCCATGTGAAATCGTTTCACAGCATCAGTAAGTAAAGGGAAAATACAAGGCTGACTAAACCCAAGCTGATCAATACTGTGAATCATTGACGGCTTTGAATGCACATGCAGGACATCAGTAGGCAGCACGGTTGAAGCTGACAGTTCGAGACCATCCTGGTGCTGGCTGCACACTCCCATGCCAAACCAGGAGCCACCTAGTAACCCGTGGCAGAAGCTGGGTGGATCCTATTTAGAGCTGTTAATTGCCTTTGCTCTATGGAGAAAATGTGATCCTCCTAAGTGGGAGGGCTATGCTTTTTGTCAGAATATGTCAAAGGAAGTCAGGCAACTCTTGCTTTACTGTACACGGAAAGTCACTGTAAGACTGCAGAGCAAGTGGCCTCAAGGACTTCTCCAGTCGCAGAAAGGCACTGAGATGTCCAGATTTTGATTTCTGGGCAAGTCTTCAGAGAATCACCTGAATAGTCTGTTTTCTGGAAAACTGGACACGAAACTTTTTAACAGTGCAAAATTAAGCAATAAACTTAGGCATGCCTACCTACAGCCACTGGCACAAGATGGGAAAATACCACCCACAGTTATTCTTTAACCACCAGCAGGAAAGTGTCTCCAGGTTTGGAGGACAGCCTAATCCCCAAGAACTGGGATTTTTATCTTCTTTCCAAACTCATTTATATCCAACTTCCCTTCAGAATTTCTCATCCATATAGGGGGAAAAAAAAAACCTTATAGAAGAATGAAATGTTTTACTTCAATGTCAGTTGAAGGGAATACTACCACATACTCTGCTAGTAATATCACAGTAAACACAGAAAGCACAATGTCTTGTACCGTGTACAAGAAACAAACCTACCTGAATAACCTCCCCCCGGATCCTCATCTTGTGATTCTCTCTAAAGCGAGTCATATGGCAGCCCTTTTCTCCTTTTATGGGCAAACAAAAAGGAGGAAGGAAGTCAGCACCCTGAGCGGGACTGCATTGCCACATGAATCAAGAAGCTCAAAGCTGTACTACTACTCACTCATCCCTACCTCAGTGCATTAAGAATATATACCCTGAGAGAGATACCATGAATCAACTGCCATTTACTTAATGCATATATAACTACATGTCACCAAGTGTTTCACGCTGAACTTGTCACTAGAGAATGTATTAAAAACTAAAGGATAGAGGGCATGTAATACATTTGCATTTGCTTATCTACCATCTCCTTTCTTTGTGTGAATATCCTGACAATAGCATGTGAACCTCTTCTTTGGGAAGCAGCTGTAGTGATAGTATGACGCCGAGCAGCAATTAAAATTATAGTGCTTTCTGCTGCATTAATTTCTGTACGTGTCCCACAGCGCCCCAGTGCCCACCACCCATGCCCAGCTCAGTTCACCTTCCTTTTCTTCAGCAGCTCTACAAGGTGGACTCAGGAAAGTTACTAGTGATCTGACTTAACAAATTTGGCTTTTTTTGAGAGAACTATGGAAATTTCATTAGCTCAATGCTAGGGAAAGGTAAATGACATACAGAATTCCCTATGTATCGGGCAAAAAAGGAATAAAACCCTTGTTGTTCTTTTATCAATAGAAAGAAAGAAATCATTGTTTCTGCCTCAGTAACTGATATTAGAGTTAAAAGCCTAAGTCATGAGGACTTCTACCCATAAATAGCTAAAGAATCGAGATATTATAAGGAAACACATCTCCTCTCCTTGCATGGCTGATGGGATCAAGAGTTTTAAGAACTCCCACCTCCCACCCAAGCACAGGCGACAGGGCGCATCAGCCAGACCACCACAGTGTACACACAGCCACCCACAGGACACCAGCACACGTCTTCCATGGAGTCAGGGAACGTATTTGTTAGCCTTACAGGTACCCATCATCGACTCAGAACCACCTTGCTTTCCCTCAGCTGTTTATGTGCAGTCATTCCGAGTTTTATCTGAATATTGCAACTTAGTATTTGATGGCTTTGTTTGGGAGTGATCCTGAAAACAACTGAATTCAATTACATGAGTTATGCTTGCTGGGTCACAGCCCACGCATCAAAGTTAAAATACAGATAAGCATTTCCAGGGTCAGAGTCTCTGTCCTTAATTTTTTTTTTTTCTTTTTTTTTAAGGAAGGAAACAGTTTCCCTGGTTATCAGATCATTATCAGGTCAGACCAGATGGCCAAAACAGCAGAGTTCACTAAGGAGTTTTAAAATAATCCCATCATTTTTTGAAGTCTAACATTGCTCTTACACAGAAAATGGAATTTGTTAAATGTATGTATATATATATTTCTTACTGTTAAAGATTACCATTTGCTCCTTGGAAGCTTTGAAGTGTTACCAGTGTGTATTTAATTCTCTTCTGACAAATGTTATTTCAGTATAAACACGGAATATTTCTTTAAAAAGTAGTATTTTAACTTGTAGGTGTCCCTTTGCCTTATGAATAAATTAGAAGACACTGAATAACAGCAACCACAAAAGTACAAACACTTTATTACGATTGTGGTGACTCAGACTGCCAGGATTTGGCAGCCCACAGTGTTCCTCAGCAGCAGAACAAAAGGGGATTTTTTTTTGGCGGATTTACTTTTAGTTCAGTAAAGGACAACATGATACTGTCTGTGCCATAATGAATCAAAACCTCAGTAAAACAAAGGCGTAAGTAGTCAGACCCCAATCATTTTTTGTCTCACAGTATAAAAATGGACAAGCAGATTATCTATACTCCTAAGGCCTCTAGTATGTGTGCTCTCTCCCTGTCTTTCGGGGGGGAAAAAAAAAAACAAACCGTAAACAGAAGTGGTAAGATTATCTAGTTGCAGAAATACAAATCAGTTCTACAGGCAACACATTTCCAGCATACTTCAAGATCAGGAAATATTTTCTGTTTTCCTCTTGAATATAAGAGATGTTGATACAAAATAGTAAGTGGATTTTTTAACACCTTCTCTAATCAAAAACATAAACCCTGTAGACCTAAGTAATGCACTCTAACAAAACCTCTCAAGTATTCAGTGCATGAAACACATTTTAAGAGAGACTCGTTTTCCAGCATCCCCATCATGATCTCATTTGGAACAGCAAACCATCCCCGCAGTAATTGGTATTACAGAGCTCTGCTGCAGCACAGCCTTGTTGAGAGGGTGAGGGAAGTGTTCCAGTCCTACAGGGCATTTATGCTTTAATAATAAAAACATAGGAAAAATAGTTACACAATATCAGCTCCCATTTCCTCTGCCGCCATCAATTATTAGGGAGATGATTACAAACTTATTTCCAGAAGCTTCTGAAGATGCCAATGTCTGTCATGAAATCTTTATCTGGAGGAGTCACCAACAGTCTACAGATGATCCTTGAAGCAAAACACTGTGCAATTACAAAGCAATACAGTATGAGGAGTCAGACTGTGTATATGTGGGTGGCAGAAAGTAAAACTAAGACAAAATTAGACTGTTCCTGGAAATATAACAAATTTAACAATCTAGTCTTCCAAAATCTAAACATCTATTTCTAAGATCTAAAACAAAAATCTAAAGCTTTTAACAACTCTGAGAAATATTATAAAATTTTCCCCTCACCATTGCCTCCCTCCCTCAATTTCCACAGCATTAAACAAGCCCCTTCCAAAAAAATGGGACCAGCAAATCATCTGTGCCAAATACGTACCACTGCACATCTCTCACGGAGGCTATTTAAATGCAATTCTGGAATCAATTTACTGGAGATAGGATCATATGGATCAGTTACCAGAGAGAATTTTCCTTCTCCAAAACCAATTCAGCTCCGTAAGTGTCACCATCACTCAGCTTTTCCATACTAGCTAACAACCAACAGTAATGAATTTTTGCCCTACAGCTCCACATCTCTTTTAATATGCATGAGAGAAACCAGAAGATGAACTTTCTCTCCCTCTTCCCAGAAAGCCATTAACTCAAGCTAACCTTCCAGACTTAATCTGGGGCAGCTGCAAAACAAAAATTATAATGATTGGGCTAGGTACCAAATACACTTGCAATAAAGAAAACAAAACAGAAAGCAGGTTTTCTTTGAAATGTCTTTGAAGAACAACAAAACAACCCCTTCCTCCCGCTTCCCAGCCTAACCACATTCAGCCTAGATAACAACAGTCTTAGGACTCCACTGGGCTCAGTTCAGTTGCAGAGGCAAATAGTACCGAGCTGCCTTAAAATATCCCGCCTTTCCAGCAGGTGCTAGTCCATAAGGACATGGGTCTTCTGGCCATCTTGCATCTGCTAGCCAAGCGCAGATGCAGTGGATGTCGTAAAACATCTCAGCAAGGATGAGATTGGTGCCCACGCTCAACAACTGAATCAACCGGCGTCAAATTGTGTTCTAACCCCCAAATAAAGACTTTTTCCTGAAGGGAACCTCAGTCTTGCCAAATTCTGGCCTTCATCCCCCCAGAAACTACACTCTTCTTAGACTTACTAGTCCGTATGAGACTAGAGCACAAAATGGACTCACAGGAGAATTTTGAGCATGGCTACAATAAATTTAGGTATACAATGGAAATTACAGTAACTGGGATAGTAAGCAGGAAGCCATCTAACCTAACAGGAAACAGTTGTGAAGGCTGTACCTTAAATGTCACCTATCCTTGAAGCTCAAGAGGTACATATGTTATTAAAAAAGGTTGTAAAACCCTCAGGCCTCCCCAGGAGCAAGATACAAAGTCACCCCTTTCACAAGATGATGAGGAAAGGAGTCATGCAATTTTGATGTTTCAGATGAGAAGGTAAGAGCATGATGCCCCCAAGCACCGTTGAGCAATATGAAAGCATCAGGAAAGCAACCACAGAGGAAGTAAAAGTGGGTGGTAGGCTCTTTCCAGGTTGAGAGGCTGGCTCACAACCACATCTCTGCATGCCAGGGTAGTGCCCTAACCCACAGACTATAGTCTGTCCTAGACTATTCCTGCTGAAGCCATGAAATGGAAAAATATTTATTGGATGAAAGAATGAAACACCCATAGAAACCAAATTTCCCTCACCTGAATGCCTTAATTGCAGGGCAGGAGTCACTCTCCCTCTGGCCTAATTAATTTTTTTTTTTTCTCAAAGTGACACATCTGCAGGTGAAATAAAGGACAGCTTATGACATGCTGCTTGTTGCCTTCTCCTGGGAAGAGGGAGATGTGATCTCAAGTTACTTCAAGCTGCAAAAGGGACAGAGAATCAAGCTTCATACTTCATAAGTAAGGGATGTAACTAATGCACCATCAAATATAAGGAGAAGAGAGAGAGAGAAACATCATTGCAAATGGTTCTTCCTCAAGTTTGAGTAAATAGCTTACACTTAAGCAAAACAAGATTTTCAAATCCTGAGGGAACATTCCCACCTCAGGATGCCAAAGGCAGTTAGGCAGGAGAGAGATGCCGCTCTCCAGAACAGTCATGGTGGTAACAGCTCTGGATGGATGTAGAAATGAAGCTCTGTGCATCTCATTTTCTTCACAGTAAAAAACGTGCTTTCAGACAGGAGTTTTAGGAACATCAACCTTAGCTTTGAGGCATCTAATTGTAAAATAGGCCACTAAAATAATTTATGAATTCAGGCTGTAATACAACAGGGAGAAGGATTCCCCCCTCCCCGAAATCCCATAAATTATATATAAAAAAGCTTCTAACAACTACTTAAATTTTAAGTTAAACCTATGTGCATCAGAGCTATAGGAGAGTACAGAATGGCTTTTATCTAAAATGTCAGCGTAAGTCTACACATCCCCTTAAAAACACCGAACCACCTCCACAGTATTATTAAATTCTGCAAACTCCAATGTCCAGATATGACTTAGTCATCCAGAGCTCACCACAGACAAACAGGGGACCAAACTTAAGATCCCAGTATGCTCCATGCCATATTCTAGACATGACAACTCCCATGCCATATCGATACTCTTCAACAGGTCTGAGGGACACACGCTTATGAATCACATTTATTAACTTAAGACTTTACCCAAACTAGACTAGGCACTTGTGACAGGCACACATAACACCACAAGTTGTGCTGCTGTTGGAACCCTCAAAATGAACTTTTCACATTTTACAAACTTCAAAAATTCCTTACACAGATTTACTTAAAAAGAAGCCTTGGACTTACACATTAGTTACACCTTTTGCACTGCAAGTCATCCAAACCATGATGTTAAAAGTCGAACTGTCCATTACCACTACGAACAGCCCTATAGAAGTATTATCACAGGCAGGTAAAAAAGGATAAAATGCACAAAGAAGTCCCACAGAGCACTAGTTTTGTAGTCTATTGACAAGTTCATAAATTCGACAAGAACATTTCAGCCATTGGCATGCAAAAGGAACCATTCCTGAATTAAGGTAAGACTGACTGATATTTAACTTAATGTCAACATGAAGATACCAACTTTGAGATTATTTCTAAACATTTAAAATCCACAATACTAAATAAAAATCTTTCAAGCACCTGTGTGTCAGTGCAGTGCTGCACCGGGTCATATCTGTCTTAAAAAGTGTTTGTCCTGCATCTATTACTGTTATTTTTCCTACAGAAGCAACTACCACTGCCAGGTTAAATCAAGAACTTGTATCAAGCAGTATATAAAGACAGAAAATAAGACACGTTTTTCATTTTAATTGCAAGTGTGAATTGGAATTCTGTGAAAGTAGAAGAATGGTAAATTTAGTACTTCAGAAGAATTAGGACCTGTACATCTCACATCATTCACATCACTCATCATCATTCACACGAGTGCATAGCAGCTTCTATTACAATTTTAATTTAAACAACAAAATTCAAATTTATGACTGTGTTTTTTGCAACTCTCAAGCTGCCCCATATATTAAATATTTTAATTCATGCCTCTCAAACTGTCTTCTCTGATTTAACGTTACTGTTTTGCATTCCTAGATAACGTGAGTAGAAAGCACTGCTAAAAGAATGATTGATAATACTGAAACAGATCCAAATACATACTGAATTCAGCACGGAGGAAACACTAAGAGGGTTGGCTCCTTCAAATCAACGTATATTATTAGTATGCACATTCCCCTGTCCACTGATGTTATAGGTCACACTGACATACTCGGTTTGTCTCCAGGGATTTGATTAGGAGACCTAACGATGTCTGGATTGCATACAGGTTTTGGATATAGAATAATATTTTTCTGTTTTGTATAAAATGTGAACTGAATGATCAAGTTCATGTGCTACTGCATGCATTATGCACTTAGTGCTAAAGAATGCCAGTGATTCTACAAAACACTTTTACAGTTTCTCTAAAAACTTTAATTAAAAGGGTATTTGGAAATATATATGTGATCAATAAAGAGGTCTTATTTATAGTATCTGTACACCTATAAAATATGATTTCTCTTAAAGTATGGGAATTGTTAGTCATCTAAATAACATCTAGTATTTTTGACACGCATTTTAAGCTCTTATTTTGTGTAACACACAACATGTGGAAATCTGCAACATACTGCACATGCAAATCCTCAATGTCTTTGTGAGACTACCATACTGCTGAGGACAAGATATTTCAGCCTGACAAAACAGTGTCAAAAAATGATGTCATGAAGACAAGCTAAGCACACTAACAAAGAATTATCTTCCCAGCACTGTAAAATTCACTAACAGACTCACTATTATGGCAAAATGACATCTGCTGACAGTAACTATGCAGTAGTATGCAAGATGATCACCATTTTTCCTTTGTGAATTAAGCAAGTATTTTTGATTCTAATTACTGGCATACGTTGTCTTTTTAATCACTTGTGGTTTGTTTATTTTTGCTTTTAATAAAGAACAGAAGTTCATGGAAAAAAACCTAAGTGCCACTGCAAAAACAGCACAGGAGGGTAGTGAAAAAGTACAGAGCAGGATACAATAAAATATTGGGCAGTCATTAAGAAACCATCTAAATAACCCAGAAAGCCTCGCTTATACTGTCATAGTTTACATTTAAGTGAAACCTTAAAGACCAGACAAACTACACTATAGTGGTTCAAAGTGAAGAATTTTATTCTTAGTTGCCACTTTATGCTTTTCATGAAATTAAGTCAAACCCTTCATGCTATTCCCATAATCTGTAATTTCATTTCATGAAAACATTTTTTTAAAGTCCACCTAGGAAAGCTAAATTCATGAGTAGCAGGGCTTTATCGTTAGTTTTTAATTCAGGCCTGGTGAGGTAGGGGGAGGGGTATTACAGTAGAGTAGAAAGGCAAATGAAACATGAGAAATTACAAAGTTTATTCCTTAAAAAAATAAAGAAGTACATTGCTGGTGTGTAAGTCTGCCTTACATGTTATAGAAATATACAAGTTAGCATAACAGAGAAAAGGGAAGTATGGCTTGGTTCTTCCCTGTGTAATATGAGTTGGGGTATTTTTGTACAGCAGTGCTGAGCATGTGAAATTCTCTGCCCACAAGGCAACCTCATGTCACGACAGCATTTCATTCCAGATCTCCCCACCTAAGAGTTCACAGCCAAAGTCCTTCTCATTTTTTTCTGACCTTGCAGATGGCGAGAACAGGAGAAGCAAAGCAAAAACATCCCTGTCCCCCTTAACTCACCCTTTCTCCATACACATATAAACTGCCTTTAGGAGCTGGTAAACAAAAACAGAGTGCAAAGATGAGCTGTATGGCAGTTAAAAGACTACCAGGAACAGGCTGGAAACCACATCACCACCCTCGGCAAGTTATTAGCAACACCACTGAAAGCATGTGAAGTTAAAGAGTCTTGCTGTGTTGCCAGTGAGTTATGGAGCATTCAATTTTACACAGTGGTGTCATGTATCACTAAGACCTTAGCATAACAAACCCCAGATAAATAAAATTAAAGCTAAACGGTCTTGAAATTAAATTAGGGAAAAAATAATAATAGGAAGAACAGTTCCAAGCGTGGTATCTGTTCACTGTAACGCAGCTCCGTGTGGACAGAGATTGAAACAAGGAGGCGAGTGCAGTACTACAAATCGTGGCTTTCCTCTCCTGCCTAGGTGCATCCCTCGGGAAGCACCGCGTTTACAGCACCCCGCATCCAACAACCACCAGCAGCTGGAATACAAAGTTTTCAGGATAATCAAAGTTGTGAGCGTAATCCCCCTTTCTCCCCCCACTACAGCACAGGCGTGCTTACTCCTGTAAGGCGCTACACCGGGTGGTTTGGTCGATATCCTCGGCCAGCGTTAGAGTTAAGCCAGGCTCCCCCGGGCCCGGGAGCGGGCAGAGGCAGGTCTCCGCACCGGCGCTGCTCTCCCCCGCAGCTCCGGCGGCTCCGGCATTCACCGGCCGGCAACGAAAGCCCACAGCTTTCCACCCTGGAGGGACCCTGCCCGGGGGAAGAGTCTCCCCCGGCTGGGGCAAGGCCAACCGGGGAATCTCCGCGGGGGCTCGCACCGCAACCGATGCCTTTCCAAACGCAGCCGGTAGCCGAGGCGAAGCGAGCCCCCCCGCCCCCCAGCGCTCACCGCCCCCC
>VYZV01003878.1:0-27242 GCA_013401275.1 Pandion haliaetus | reverse complement strand
TTACCTGGCAGTACAGGCTTACATGACACTAAAGTGACAATGTAACCATGGATAGAACATGAATGAGTGCACCACTGCAAAAAGGGCTGATCCAAAACTCTTTAGTGTTCTAGGAAAGATATACCAGCAAAATAATAGCTGGTTAGACTGATGATAGATAACTGCTGTATAATTAACCATAGTAATTGCAACTGGACATGTAAATAATTTAAATCTCTCATTGAAATTCCCCAAGACCAAAGACAAAGGAACAAAGAAGGACTGCTGAGTGAAGTTATGACATCATTGTAAAATGACTGTCAAATTGAGGAAAGTAAGCTATTAGACTGGATTTAAAAAAAAAAAAAAAAAAAAAATAGCAATATTATGGAAAACACCAATTTTTCCTGTGAGTGTGTTGAAGTGCATGCTGCCTCCAGTACAGATTATTTCATTTCAGAAAGAACACAACAGAAATAAATCATTTTCACATATTGAACAATACCTGTAATCAATTAATTAGATGAAAATTAGACTTCCCTTTACCTCTCCCTGTATTTTCCCTTTAGCAGAGTGAATGCACTGTTAATTCAGTGTTGGACATTGTTACAAAGGTGTTCCTATCTCTGTTTCATTGAAATTCATCCTTCAGACAATGAATAGACAAAGTTGTGAATATTCTGCTAGCATTGCAGAATAGCTATACACAGTATTACTCTTACCTGAATCACAGATTCACAAAATAATTTTGATTGGAAGGGATATGTGAATCATTTAGCCCACTCACCTGCTCAGAGCAGGGCCAATCAGATTACTTTTCTCAGTGCTGTGTTCAGTCATGTTTGGAATATATCTCCAAGGGTGGAGATTATACAATCTCTCTGGGCATCCTATTCCAGTAATTCCAGAGGTTTTCCTAACAGTTGCCTGGAATTTCCTCTGGTAGAAATTGTATCCATAACCTCTTGTCATATCACTATGAACCTTCAAGAAGAGTCTGTCTCCATCTTCTCAATATTCTCACATCAGACAGCTGTAGACTCTAACCAGATTATCCTCTCTTCTTAAGGCTGAATAAAACAAATTTTCTCAATCTTTCCTTATATGCCGTGTGCTTCAATGCCTTAGTCATCTTGGTGGTCCTTTGCTGGACTCACTCTACAGGATGTCAATATGTTCTGCTGAGGAGGCCCAAATTGGGCTAAGTAGGCCAGGTAAAGAGTAATGATTTCTAGATTACTATGTATATTTGTTTTTATCCAAATGAGTTATTTCCACATAAGTGATATTAGCATCACTGTGGGAATTTTCTGAAATACATTCAAACAGTGTTAAATTTTGGCATAAAAACAAAATCAAAGCAAAACCAAAAACTAAACCAGGAAACATTATTGTGCTACAGCATTACTAATTACAGTGCACCCCTATACTGAATCTTCCACTCCCATTTCAAGAGGGTCATGATGAAACTTGAAAAAGCATAGAAGAGGACAGCAAGGATTATCAAACGTATATAAAAAATGCATTTCAGTTCTAGAAATCCATGGCATCTGGGACTTCTATAACTAGAATTTTAAATTCTTGTTATTATATAAATTGTATATGTTTTGTGGGCAAGAATGTGTATTTGCATCCAGCTCATTTCCTGGACAAGCAAGTTGTCCTGCAGTCACATATGGGTTTTTTTGCTTTAGATGCTGCTTTTGCAGCATCTTATCAGGAACCTGTACTCTAACATTGTTTACTAATGGTTCCTCTTCTGAGACTGCTAGGCTACTTTGACCTGAGTGCACAGTAATTACATCAATTCATTGACGTGGCCAGGCTTTTGAGCATTGTTTCCATCTCTGTATTTTTTGTTTTCACGTTGCATGATAATGAATAGCAGTACAAAGGAGTGAGACAGGACATAGTTATTCACACTTGCTGTCACCAGGTGCTGTAACTCACTCTTAAACCACTGCTTTGAGTTCTGCAGGCATGCACCTTCTTTCTGGCAGTTTAGTTTAATTTCCCTTCTGCTTTTTATAAATAGTCTGTGAATGGAGCCTAATATTTGTCATGGATGCTTGAGTTAAATTTATATAGAGAAATACTAAAATGAGTATCTCCTTTTCCATCCAGTTTGACTTCTCTACAGCTGGTGAAAAGCTGGTTGGGTCTGGAATAAATAATTTTCATGTGTTTCAAAGCTTCACAAGATTTTGACATCTGTGATGAAAGAAGTATCAAAATTAAGCAAACCAAAACAAACTTAAACCCCAGCTGCAAATTTTCAGATAGTTCTTTTTCTGTAGAGTGTAAAATTTGCTACCTCAAAGTCCAATTAGAGTTCATTTTCTATCCAGTCCTGCAGCTGTGAGAAGTTGAGTGAATTTGCCAAACAGCTAATGAAGATTTTCACTGAAATAAATGTTGTTTAAACGACACAGTTCAATGACTTTATGTGCTATTGTAAAGAGCGGTTTGGATTCCAGCTTTTCAGAGGTTCAGTAGTCAGTTATTCTAGGGGACTCTTCTAGATGTCTGAAAAGGTTGGTTGGCTCAGGAAGGAGTGGCATTTTTGAGTGACTGCACAGTTTTTCTGATGGAATTTAAACTCCTACAGAAAGTCACAATGAGACAGATGAAACTGAGAAATTATGGGATTGGTGGTATGTGAAATGGGTGCTGGAAAAAGGATGAAAGCACAGAAGGAACAATATCACCTGAAGAGGCATTTTCCTTTCATTTTAGACAGACTGAAAGGTACCAACCACCAAGGTGCTGTAAGTTTTCATTGAGTCACTGTAAGTTAAATTACATAAAACACCCAGATGTGTATGTAATAAGGAGAGAAGTGGGAGTAGCTGTGAGGCACAGAGGGTCTATCTCATCTGCACTTCATGTATTTCTTGCATAAGAGCAGAGGAAGATTTTTCTTTGCCTTCACATTTGATAAAATGTTCTGTTTTGATTCATAGGTATAAATATACAAACAGGCAAATGTGTAGCCAATAATTGTAGATCTTTTCCTGATATATTTGCAATTCTATGGATATAGAAACTACTAACTTGTCATATAAAAAGCAAGATATGTTTAGTGAGAACACATCTATATTCCAGCTACTTTCCCACCATTTTAATATAGGATAACTTTATCTGATGATTTTTTATGGCTCAAATCAGTGATGGTGAGACCAGACACCAGTTAAAATTAAATTGGTCATTTCTGAGATTCCATGAAATCTAAAATACTCCATGTCCTGGTTGCAGCTGGGATAGAGTTAATTGTCTTCCTAGTAGCTGGTATAGTGCTATGGTTTTGAGTTAGGTATGAGAAGATTGTTGATAACACGCTGACGTTTTCAGTTGTTGCTAAGTAATGTTTAGTCTAAAGTCAAGGTTTTTTCACCTTCTGATGCCCAGCCAACAAGAAGGCTGGAGGGGCACAAGAAGTTGGGAGGGGACACAGTCAGGGCAGCTGACCCAAAGTGGCCAACGGAGTATTCCATACCATGTGACGTCACCTCTAGTATATAAACTGTGGGAGTGGGGAGTGGGGGGGAATTGCGGCTTGGGGACTAACTGGGCATCGATTGGTGGCTGGTGAGCAATTGCATTGTGCATCACAGGTATATTCCAATCCTTTTATTATTACTGTTNAGTGAGTGAGTGGCTGAGTGGTGCTTAGCTGCTGACTGGGGTTAAACCACGACACTCCAAGGGAAATTATCAGTTTAGAAAGTCTGGTCAGGAAAGAGTTTGTAGTGACAGAGTTGGGGAAACAGAGAATAGCTCCTTCAAAAGGAGCTAATACCCTTGAGAAAATAATAGGATGCGCACCCTAACAAGGAAGCTCCTATTTACATATGTTGTAGGAATCATTAGATTTTTGACATCGTCATTCCTCTCTTCAGTTCTTTTGTTTATGTTTATGTTGAATTTTAGTTTTGAAGGTAATGCCTCATATTCTGTTTATTGCGACATATCATGAGGCCAGGAAGAAAGAAAGGAAAGGGAGAAGCATTATCTGAACTCATTGATGGTAATATGTATCTTCTGTTGATATTTTTGTACATTTTAAGTTCTTGTGTCCCTGTTCAAAGACTTGTATTTGTCTGATCTTTGAGTCCAAACTGCTCTAAGCCTGCATCAGATAGGAAACCCATTTAGAAATCCCCTTTTCTGTAAGCACAAGCCAAGGAGCTGAATGTCTGATGAATTTTAATCACAGAAATAAGTCCTGAGAGACTCAGTGTGACTTCTGAACTTGTGAATAGGAAAAAAAATGTGCTTAGCTGAAATCAGTGTTGTTGATTCTACAAGTTCCCTTGCACAAAATCCACCTGTTCTTTTTCAAAGTAAAAACATAATGCATTATTGATTTAGTGACTGACTTTTTTTAAAAGTCTACTTTGTGAAATCCCATGTCCTTCTACAATCATCCTGTGGCATCCTCCCATGTAAATGCTCTTCATGTAGTTTGTTCCCATTCTAAGGTTTTGTGTGAATGTCATTAACTTCACTAATTGCTCATGATAGTAGCACATTCTTCACTAGCATGTTGAACATTCGTAAGCCAGCAGCTACTCTAAAAGGAAAAAAGAATATCATGGCAATGAGTAACGTACATGAAGTAGTATACCCATTTAAAAAGAAAAAATCTAAATGTTCATAAACTCAGAGCAAAAACTATTGGAAGACAAAAATAAGATTGCAAAAAATATTATAAAACTGTAAGTGACTTCCCAGAAATGCATTAATCTCACCTTGTTACTCCAGAATCTTTCCCTGTCTGCTGCAGGCAGCACTACAAAGTGGTTGATAGCTACACTTTGAGATATAGACTGACACTTTCTTCTGCAGCAGTCATGAGTGAGTTATTCCAATCTGCGCTAGCACAGCTGGAAAATTTACCTTCACACGGTTGGAATTCCATTTCAGTCTGTCATGATACACTACACTGTGTCTGTTTCTTCATGAGCTACAGCATTGGTGCAATGTGTTCTCTAAGGTTTCTGCCACCACAAATACAGTCACTAAAGCCATCTATTAGAAGTAAGTTGGGATTGAAATGCTTTGATATCAAAAAATAAATTATTTTGTAAAGACCCAGCTCTCTCACAGTTAGAAAAGCTTACATAATAGGTATGATTTTATTTCATTTTTCTTTTAAGTTTTTAAAACTGCCTTTTTGCAGGTAATTTATATTGTTCCTGGACCAGGTGTATTTTAAGGTTCTCTTTCTTAGTACTTACCAAGGTGTGGACTGCCCTAGCTTTTATTTACTTCAGTTCAAGGAAACTAAAAGGGACTAAAACTTATTCATAAGTGCTTCTCCAGAGATTGTTCACCCTGATAACTTGTTGACATGAAGAGTATAAATAGGAATTAGTAAATATGCATTATTCCTTCAAGAAATCAGCAACAAAGCAACAGTGAGGCCTGGAGATTTGGCCAAGCTCAAGGGCAGTATGCAAGTTAAGCTTTCAATAATTACCTCAGCTTCTAAATATGAAACATAATTCCATTTAGACACTGCCATTTCTGAACTCCATACAGAATTGCTATCAAGAATGTGAATTCCAGTGGTAGCTTTCCTCTGTTTCCTCAGTGCAAAAGTTTAAAATGATGGAGTTATAACTAAAGCTGCCCTTAGTATTGGTATTGATACTCAAGCATCACAAAACAAATCTTTCATTTTACCCCTCTGTCTTTTAAATGCTAAGCAGCAGAGATGGTTGCTTTGACTGATCCTGTAACCTCTATCTCACTTCCTTTCCCAATTTTCCCAATTCACTTTTGATTGTCTGTTCTAGTTACCTGTGACTTGGTGCTGCGAAACATATGTTCTGTAGTAAATCATACACGTTCACAACAGAGCTAAGAGAAAGGCACAGCTTACATCTTGTTTGCCTTGAGCTCAGGTCTTCTGTTGTCAAAATCAGTACGTTGCTCACAGTGCCGTCTTTGTAATATAGGTAGAGGCAGGAAGCATAGAAAAGAGCAGAAGTAAGAACAGGGCCATTTTTTTACAGTTAGTAAAACTAGCATGACACAAGCAATAATGTGACTATAGTAAGACCTGTAATACTAGCTCATTTACTTCACCTTTTTAATGGTGATTCTTGTTGCTGTATGTGGCAGATTACAGACATGACTAACATTTCTTATTGTCGTGGTTTAACCCCAGCCAGCAACTAAGCACCACGCAGCCGCTCACTCACTTCCCTCCACACACCCAGTGGAATGGGGGAGAAAATCGGGAAAAGAACTAAAACTCGTAGGTTGGGATAAGAATGGTTTAATAGAACAGAAAAGAAGAAACTAATAATGATAATAATAACAGTAATGAAATGACAACAGTAATAATAAAAGGATTGGAATATACAAGTGATGCACAACGCAATTGCTCACCACCCGCTGACCGACACACCCGGATGTCCCCTAGTGGCAAAGCCCCCCTAGTTCCTAAAACGTCACATGGTATGGAATACTCCATTGGCCACTTTGGGTCAGCTGCCCTGACTGTGTTCCTTCCCAGCTTCTTGTGCCCCTGCAGCTTTCTTGCTGGCTGGGCATCAGAGGCCGAGAAACCTTGACTTTAGGCTAAACATTACTTAGCAGCAACTGAAAACATCAGTGTGTTATCAACATTCTTCTCATCCCTAGCTCAAAAACACAACACTATACCAGCTACTAGGAAGAAAATTAACTCTATCCCAGCTGAAACCAGGACACTTATGTATTTATTGACTTTTTCTTCTTTAAATGGGCTAGCCATACATTGTATCTGTTCAACGTGAACTGGGCTGTGGGTGTTAAAATGTTATTTACAATGTCCTTCCATGTGCATCAAGGAATGAGCCACACCATGGTGAGCACAAAGAAATAAGCTTTCACTTGTGTAGGCAGGTTATGGTAACTATTGTAGAATTGCTTGAGTTTATAAATAGGAAAATGTATTATCCTGCTGTGGAAAATGCAAGCATGTTCAATAGCAGAACTATCCTTTACATTTTTCAGAGGTTAGAAAGTCAAGGATGGTGACCACCCCTACAGTAGGAAGTCTATTTTTCACAGTTTCCATCAAAGGTATTTAAAAATAAGATTTTTAAAGTATAGAGTCCACACAACATGAACATTCAAAACAATTTAGCAGTGACTCACTGGGTTTGCTGTAATAAAACAATATCCTTTTAAAAATGCAGTTTTATAATTAAAGTGATAGGTCCAGTGCTGTGGAATATTTACTTCAAAGGCTTCAGTATTAATCAATAGAGTGATATTTTTAGTGGACATTTTGGGGAAGTATTAGAGGAGACATTTTAAAATCATGAGACACTGAAGGTGGGACTTACTTTACATAAGTACAGGCACCTAAAAGATAGACTTGTAATCTGTGCAATCATCCCCATTAATGCCATGGGAAGAGAGAGCATCTCCAGAGAACAATCCACAAACCACCCTGCCTCCATTTTTAGTGATCTTTTTCCCATTCAAAAATCTATGGAGGTAGCTTTCCTTCTTAGTTATTTCTACATTGTCTATACAGATATCCTAGGCCTTGAGCTTAGTCTAGACAATTAAATTGTAGATAGCTGCAGCTTCTTAGTTATTTCTACATTGTCTATACAGATATCCTAGGCCTTGAGCTTAGTCTAGACAATTAAATTGTAGATAGCTGCAGCTTAAATATGTTCCAAGTCATATGTTCTTTGAAAGTCAGTATAATTAAACTGTGATCCGCCCTTCTAGGAGTTGATCCACAAAGCCTCTCTTATGGGAAGTGTATCTTCTGAGTGCCTATATCATAGTGCCTTCCTAGACAACAGACTGCTGTTTGTTTAGCATCATATCTAGTTTTTGTCCAGAGCTAATATTGATGGACAAATGTCTATCTCCTTTAGATATAAGTGTGATTGTCAATTTATAAATCTATACATCTTTCAGTGTATAAAGAGTACTGAGGTTAAAACCACTCTGCTGTTTTGCAAGGAATACTTCACACAAAGTAGCAAATCAGTTTGTCTACAGTTAAGTACCACATCAATTGCTAGAGACTGTATAGTAAAGAAATGGGTTCACATCAGGGACATCTGCACCCAGGTGAGGCCAATTTATGCCTTTTGGAAGAAGCATTTTAAAAATTATCTATTCATTATCAAAATTCTGAATTACAGGAAGCCTTATGCACAGTTTTGATGATTATGAGTAGAACCCCTGAAAAAAAAATATACAAATAAGGGCAAGGTGGAAGAAAAAAAAACTTTAAGGACATTAAGATGTGCTGATAAATAGCACTGTAGAAGAGATAGGTACTATATTATTATTGTAACAAATTGTTCAGTCTAGATTTACTCTATGAAAAATTCACTATGAAGAAAGAAAACTATAAGGAAAATACAGATCTAGTTCTGTTCATAGGTACATGTGCAGATGGCTGTCTGATTTCAAAGGAAGTCATGGACACATACATATGAGTAAAATATTGCCCTAAATTATTAATTTCTATAAAAGCTCTTACTGTACTGTGCACAAACAATGGCAAGTGCCATCCAGTACTGACATGTTCATCCCCTTCTCTCAGTGAAAGCTGTAAAAACGATGGCCAGCAAGTGTCTCTGAGAACAAAGCCACACCATCCAAATATTTGAGGGAAAGCTCACAAAGCAGACAAAAGAAAGAGGCATCCCCTTTCACATGGCTCTCAGCACCAAAAAAATGGTAAGCTGCCTACAAGGGCTGATCTTTCTCCATTGAATGGGTAGGCAGCTTCTCTCTTATAAATGAAGTCCCTCTTTACACCCTCTTTCAAAATGTATGGACACCATTTATAAGTGCAATGCATCCTTGAATATGGTGATATATGCAATTTGTCACTGAACTCGGGCCTCTGGATCACTCAGCAGCAGAGGTGGGGGTGATGAAATTTCTTCTGTATGAGTTCTCCAAGTCTTCTCCTTGACCTGTTTTCATTATTGCTGAAAGGAATGTCTTGCCCGAGTCACGCTGTTCTGTTCAGAATATGCTTGTAAAACAGTCAGTTCACTAATAAGGAGGCTGCTTCCAACTTGGAAAATCAGAGAAGGCATTGCAAATGTTTCCATGCTCTTCACTCCCCTTCTGTCTCCATGTTTCTGTACCATGGTGAACGCAAGTCTTCATCTTTGGCTAGATATGTGACCTTATTAATTGGCATTTCCCTTGTTTTTTGGAAATGTGCATGGATATCTGTATTATGGGGTCTAGCTAGTATATAACGTACTCTGAATCTCAGCAATGGTTTTCTGAAGATTTAAGTTTCAAGAAGTGCAGAATGAAAGGCAAACACTATATATTACATGTATATGTGCAATGAAAAAAGTTAAAATTATCAGTTTTGGAGCTTCATCCCACCTAATCATAATTTTTACAACTGCTGTTTGATTCAAAGCACAGCTGTAAATGACATTGCCTCAAAGCTTAAAGAGATAATACTGTTAAAAGGATAAATTACTAATTGCTTGCTAAGGTACATTTAGATGGCAGAGTGCAGACAGTTAAGTTTCACTGCCCACAGTCTTCATGTAACTTATAAGAGGGTCTGGTCTACATTACGTATGTAATTGTATAGGTATTTAAGCATTAAATTGTGGTGTGATCTTCTTAAGTGGAATAAAGTGGGACCATATCAGGGCTTATTAGAGGATCCACAAGAGTTGTTGGTGGCTGTGTGGGTTTATTAGGAGCTGACATGGTTGTGCTGAGTTAGTATGCAGATCTTATAATCTACAGTTCCGTTGGACATGGCAGTGTTCAGCGGACATCAAAAGTAGAGTTCTTGTCATGCTGGGGATATTAAGGCCCTCATGGCCCTTTATCTAAGCACAGGATGTTACCATTTAAAAAAGATTCTAATGCACATAACTGCAGTCTGTTTACTTTTACATCACCTTCTTTCTTCGGATACACCATCTCACTTGTCCTAACCAGTAGTTTACTAAAGATAGGCTGTGAACTACAGAAAGTAAAGATACAGAGGTGTGGTGAACTCACCTCAAATGTTCCTTCCATCCATGCTAGAAATCTGAAGCCTTGGATGAATACCTTGTTGGTAAAGTGCTTTGCTAATCTCTATCAAAAACTTACAATAGAGCTTGAATGTGTTATTTTCTCAACATATGTTTGTGCTATCTCAGTTTGGGAACACATACACGTTTCAAGATGCCATCCTTTTATCTTTAGATTGATCCCTATCAATCAGATGAGTTGAAATTGTAGGTCTTGCTCTGCAAACCAAAAAATAGAGCTCATCAGATCATTCCTTTCAGAGTTCAAGAAAGCCTTCAGAAAAGTTTTTCTTTTAACAAAGATATACACAAACATTTTCTTTCATTAAAGAACAAGGAAACTAAATAATATTTATCATCTTTCATTTTAAATAACAAAAATTCTGTAAGAATTCAGAGTACTCTCTTCAGTTTACAACATTTCTAGGCAGAATTACTTTTCCATACCACACGTTTGATACTGATACTGAATGATGCAGTGAATTATTTCCAAAGACTCTGTGAATATGAAAACTTAACAGTTAGTAGTAATTATAGATCAATGTGATTTACAATAAAGACTTGGCATTCAGATCTTGGCTAGCACACAGTAACACACAATCGTAAAATACACTTATTATTCAATTTAGAGTCTTTGTCATTTTGTATTTCATACTCTGGAGAGATTTCAAAATTAAATAAAAGATGACACTAAACACGAGGTGCTTCAGCATACAATGTCATTTTGAAACTATCTAAGCAGATGAACCAAAACCAAAAAGAATTGTCTTTACAGCATGAAGTTATTATCGTTTCCTTTTTTGAGTTCTACAGTGAAAAGTCATGTAAGTAGCAGTAAATCCTACATGTTTGACTACACTAGCTAATTAGCAAATAATTACGCCATGGCATTTTGTCAAACTTGCTGGTGCTCCATTAATGTGCATTTCAGATTTAGTACATAGAATATTAAATTATTTCTTATAATTTGTTTCTTTTGACATGTGATTTGGGTATTTTCTATAATAAATAAATAAATAACATCCAGTTGATATATGAGATAGAAAGTTTCTGTGTTTAATTAGTTTTGAAAAGTGTAGACAAATGACTTACCACAAAACTCTTTGCAATGCTTATATCCTTTTTCTTTTGCAAAAAAATTACAAGCAGTTTAAGCTGAGAGAATTTCCTGATACTTATCAGCTACCCACCGTTTCTACTGGCCATATGAGAAACTGCACGCTACTTTTAAGTGTAAAAGAAATGAGTGAATCCTTCTCTCTGGCTATTGATTCAGATTAAGCTTGCTCCAGCATCTGTAACCCTCCCTCCAGTGTTGATATTATAGTGATTTATTTAATTTGGACTTGTCAGAAACTATTTGTCTGACACTCCTTTACACAAACAAATTCAGGGACAAATGGACAGTAGAAATAAATAAAAGGAGCTGTGGTTTGGTGAATCAGAGTAATTAGTTCATCTATTGCATTTGACATTCCTTCATCAGAGCCTTTTCTGACATTCTGTGTGCCCTTCAGATGCTCTAACTTTATATAATCAGTTACACACAGAGGATTGTAAAGTTATAAACTTTGCTTATTTTGTATTAGGCAAATTCTCAACTTAGAATGAAAGCAGGGGGAGCCTAGAGTAATTCTACTAAAACTGAGCTCAAAAAGAGATCACGCTCACATTATCTCGAAGTGCTATGGACTTGGGCAATAGTTTAGAAAATATGTTATTCATGTCAGCAAACTTCATTTTACCATTCTGACCTGCAAGTCAGTATATACTTTAATGGACAGAATGTGGTCTTAATTACTACTGTTGCAGTTGCAAACTATGCATACCATACTATGCTCCATTTTACATACACTAGGGCATTCTTACTTTCTTTTGCTCCTTCAGAGGAGAGGGTCTTTGAGTGAGAATACATACCTTTCATTTGCAAGAGGACCAGTGTCTGCTCTTTGAAAACTGAACCAAGAAAGTTCAGTAGCATTGAAGAGATTGCTGGAAGAAATCAGGACTGTATACCATATCTATCATTTACCCTGTGTACAGTTCATTTCCCTGTAAATATTTGTGGTGTTCTTCTCCCACAGTGGTTTTTATTATTATTATTTTTATGCTGACACTCTTTCTTTTTCTCTTCCTTCTCCTCTTCCTCCTCCTTTTTTCTTTTTAATGACCTGTTTTGATATATGTTTTTTGAGATCTATGAAAAATGTTCTAATACCTACCAAGGCTAATAATCTTAAACATCACCAAAGAAAATTAAAAGTAAAAGAAACCCAAACTTGGAAGTAAATGTAAGAAAGCACAGCTTTTATAAGTGAGTATTTTTTAGGTGGGATCATTATTTTAATTTTTTTTCTACCTATTATTACATTAATGGTATGTAAGACAGACAGATAACCTTAATGAAAATGAAGGAATCTTATAATGAGTGGGATTGAAAATATCTAATCACCTTTATTTCAAATTGTAGGTAATTAATTCCATTCTGTAGCAGACTTGCTAGAATTTCAGTGGCAAGACACATAGTGACTTTTTTCTCAGCTAACTTTGAACAGCTGTATTCCATTAGTTTTCTGTTTTAAACATTCTGCTAAAATAGTTCACATAGTTAAGCAGAAGACAATTTATTTTAAAATTGTAAAGCATTGGAGGAACTGTTTTAATAACTTTTCTTCTTTATTTAAATACTACCACAACATGTTACATGAAGTTTAAATGAAATATTATTATGCATTAAGCAGCAGTAATATTTTATAAGGCAATTTCTAATTTAACATTTTAAAAAAATCACTATAAGGTGTTATTTGAAATTATATTCCAAGAACTTGAAGTTTTTATGAGCAACTTTCCAATAAAATTTTATCAAAGGTGTAGCCGTAGCATTTGAATAAGTTATGTGTTGTTAATATGGTGCTTGCAGTTTAACACTTTAAAATTGTGTAATACTTAAACTAAGTAGAGAGTGCTATATATATATACATATAATTTTACATACTTCAGATGTCTTATTATCTATCTTGTTTAGAGTACAGATGTGTTTGTTTCTCACCTGATTTTCTAACAGACTTTCCCCTGTGTGCTGGTTCTGGCTTGGGTAGAGTTAATTTTCTTCATAGTAGCTAGTAGGAGGCTATATTTTGGATTTGTGCTGAAAACAGTGTTGATAATACAGAGATGCTTTTGTTACTGCTGAGCAGTGCTTACACAGAGTCAAGGCCTTTTCTGCTTCTCACCCCACCCCACTAGTGAGTGGGCTGGGGGTGCACAAGAAGTTGGGAGGGGACACAGCTGGGACAGCTGACCCCAACTGACCAAAGGGATATCCCAGACCATATGGCATCATACCCAGTATATAAAGCTGGGGGAAGAAGAAGGAAGGAGGGGGATGTTCAGAGTGATGGCGTTTGTCTTCCAAGTCACCATTAACATGATGGAGCCCTGCTTTCCTGCAGATGGCTGAACGCCTGCATGCTGATGGGAAGTACTGAATGAATTCCTTGGTTTGCTTTGCTTGCACGTGCAGCTTTTGCTTTACCTATTAAACTGCCTTTATCCGAGTCCACGAGTTTTCTTACTTTTACCTTTCTGATTCCCTCCCCCATCTCAACCAGGAGGACTGAGCGAGCAGCTGCATGGTGCTTAGTTGCCATCTAGGGTTAAAATATGACACCATGTATATTAACTTTTTTGCTAAATTTACCAAAAAAATTACAATTAATCATGCTATTTGGTAATGCCATAATTTTGGAAATATATTGCTTAATTCGCTCTTTTTTCTTTTATTATGTTTTTGTGTGGATTTCCAGGAAGTCAATTAATTTATATAAAAAAAAGCGTAAGCATGCACAGCAGCGAAATATTTCTGTCTTCAAATCATGCTTCAGACATTTTTCATTTGCAAATGCTGATTTGCATCAACTGTGAGACTACACATGCAAAGGAATTCAAAAGCTACAGCCCTGGTTTTACATGTAACTCCAAGCATCTGACATAAATCTGAAAATGCATAGTTATTCAGCTCTGGCTGCAGAGTTTTGGAAAACATGTAAATATACACATTTGTCACTGAACAGTCCTAGGAACCATTTTGCTGCACTAAGAAAAAAATCCATCTCACTTAATTTTATAGCTGTTGAATTTAAAATAGCTAGTTGGGTTAACTCTATATGCAGCTGTGGTATGAAGAAACATCATAAAACAAGGATGTGCATCTGTGTGTAGGTGAGTGACAAAAGGGAATACTCTTTTTCTGTTGAAGGTGAATATCTGTAGTGAAGACTGGCAAATTAGTTGTATCAAATTGGGAAAATTCAAGAGAACTAGTTTGTAGTCAAGGCAGTCAGCTGGAAGATGATCAGATGAAAAGCTGGCCTCAACATGGCAATCACCATTTGGGGGTTTTTTAGCTGAAAGAGTTAAGCTAGCAAAATACATGATACAGGCACAGTTATTGAAGCCCCCCACACACACACTTTGATCATATGCCTTAATATCAAGAAGAACCCAGGGGGGTTATAAAGGTTGACATTTCTTTGCTGATACTGTAATTCTAGAAGGATTGTTTGTTGGTCTAACTCTGTTGGCAAGAGTAGACCAAGGCTACTCTACCAACAACTACTTTATTGGTGATGTATTAAGAAAAGGGCCAGACAAATTCTAGCAGAAAAATATACCAATGGCTAGTAATCACTGGATGACAGGGAGAATATCCTCAGGAACTAACATTGTATTTAAACTCTTTCTATACATAAACACCTATTATAGCTATTATCAGAGATAGGTTAGAATGTTAGATGAACCTTGGAAGAATTCTTCCAGCTACAGATTCAGACTCCTAACTTTGCATATCTCCAAAGTAGCTGTCTGCATTTCAGATATGTGCTTAAGCTCCCATTATAGTGAGTGGAGATCTAGTCAAACAGTCTAGAGTATCATTTTGCTGACCTGCATCTGCTATCAGTTGTAACAGCAGTTTGATTTTTGCCCATACTTACTGACATATCATTTCCTGACCTCCCTGAAGCCATTATCTGTTTCTCTGTATTCTCAATTTTATTTGAAAGAAAGTAAATCTCTAAATATTGTGTTTGTGAAGTTAAGAGGTGCATTGAATACAAACAACTCAAAGATATGTGAAGGAACAATGAAACAACTCTGAGAGACATGATAGATCCTTCCCTGCTACATAAACAGTGGACAGTTTCCTGCAGAAGAAAATTCAGAGAAAAATTCAAATTTAGCAGAAGTCATCACTCTCAAATCTATTTATTCCAGGAGACTTTCTTAACTTCTGCACCTTCATTGGGTGTTTTACATAGATGATGTGAAAAAAAGCTTTCCTTCTCTACAGTTCAGGCCTTCAGGATTACAGCCTTCTTACTAATTTTCTGGAAAGAAATAATGAGTAATGGTGCCAAAAATGAGTGCAGTTTTAACAGTATAGTCAATTAATTTTCATGAAAGCCTGCAAGAGCCAAAGGATCTTTGCAGGCCTCTAGGCATATCTAGGGAAAATCAAGCTTGTGGAGCCAACTAAAGCCAAGAGGCAATGCAGTCATATTTTGAATGGACTTAGAAATAGTGATGGATACTGGATATATTCCATCCAATTCCTCATCTTGCTTTCTTCTTTTAACTGCTGTCCTTTTCACTGTGCTGTGCACTTATGTTGTTTTTCCATGAGGTGCCTGATGTTCAATGACTAATGAAATAGCTGGTGTGATTATAGGCTATATGATATTAGCAAAATAATAGAATAATAATATATACATGATAATAACATTAAAAATACCTGAGATAAAGGTGAGATACATAGGCAAGAAACAAACCAAACTGTGAAAATTTTCTCTTTCACCATGTCTACAGTAACAAGGAATGTCTAGGTGCTTGTGTCAGCAAACATATTCATCCCTTCAGAGACAGTTACTGCTTTCACAGTGAGACAGCATTTCAGTTACAGCAAAATAAAAGTTTATCTTCTGTAGAAGTGCCTTTTTTTTTCAGAGACAGAATTTCCTAGAATAAATGCTGCTGCCCTTCTGTTAAAGTCCATAACCACTAAATCTGTGTAACTGAGGATTGAGTGTCCCACCTCATCTCTCATCATTGGCCAGTTTAAATATCCTTTATCTCCCCAGAATATTTGTCAAGGGCTTAGAAATCATCTCCAAGGTGCAAAGCAATACATTGCTGAGGATTTTAAATGGGTGAATTTCTCTCTGCATAAATAACATTGGAAGAAACTAACTTTTTTTTTTCATAGCATTTGGTTAACAAGTACATTTGGTTAATGAATAACAGCAGTTACCTACAATGACTAGGAGATTCACTCACTGTATTGCTTTAGTGGGACACAGAATATGGTGGCACTGATCCAATAGAAAGTAGGAGCTCATTAAAACTTCAGATATTGTGATTATTTCACCAGAATAACAGACTTCATTGTTTACCTGTGGCCATTTAACATGGCTAACTTATCAACTCCTAATGACCTTCTGACTCTAAGATATCAATAGGTATGCCCCCCTACAAAAACATCTCTTCAGTTGAACCCTTCAGATTTGGACAAAGAATGATATATGGTCATTGAGAATAACTAGATATAGGGTCAGGTCTTGGAATGTGTACTCAATTTTTGCTAGTATCATCTATTATTTCAGATACCCCCAAATGCATTTAAAATGTTATTCAAGGTACCACTAGGGGTTTGTAATGTTTACCAGATATGGGGAGGGAAAGGTCTTTTGTTGATTGTAGAAAAAAAATATTTTGTGGTCTGTGCTTGAGTGTGAGTAGATAAAATATCTCATTATGTTACATCTTTTGTTGAGAGCTTTGTCACTTTTAGATGACAAAACCCATTATGTGCATTAAAGCATTTCAACATTGAAAGTATGTTAGATGGCAGGGTTAGTTGGTGTCTCAAATAGAATAAAACCATTCATAAGACCTGACTGGTGTCTAGATTCATCTGATAAAGTGTAGACAACTACATCCAAGTTTGCCATCTAGATCATCTAGATTTGTTTTATCGTGAAAGGGGAGAAAGAAGAGCTTCTATTCATCTCATCCTAAAGGAAATATCTAAAATACACAAAAGTGATTAATTGAGCTTTGAGCCTGATTTTATCTTTTGACTGTACAGAAGCATAGGGTGACCCATACAAATGTAGAAGTTAAAATCCAAAAAAGCTTAAGTAGGTATGATCAGTTCCACTTAGCCTTTCTGTGAAATCATAAACAAAGAACTTTTAAATGTTCCAGTCTTTTCATCTGACAATATCGTTGATAATATTAAACCATTCATAAGTCCTGCCTGTTAGTGTGCTACCTAAGGACTATTGCCAATTTGATAGCTGGATCTGGCACTGGACTTGAAAGATCTCACAAGTATAGGCTGCAGGGATATAATTATAATAGATATCTGCCTTTTGGGCTAGCTTATACTCCCATGCAGGTCTTTTGAGTGAATTTTACAGCACACAGGAATTGGAGAAACACCATAGAGAACCAGGGATAGCACTAACGTTTTTAATGCTCACTGACACATTTATTGGAATCATATAACAGTAGTAATAAGCTCTTGTACTGTTTTTGTCTGGGATACAGTTAATTTTAGTCAGAGTAGCTTGTATGGTGCTATTTTGGATTTGTAACCAAAATAGTGTTGATAGCATACCAATGTTTTAGTTATTGCTGAACAGTGCTTGCACAGCGTCAAGGCTTTTTCTGTTTCTTACACTGCCCCACCAGCGAGTAGGCTGGAGGTGCACAAGAAGCTGAGAGGGGACACAGCTGGGACAGCTGACCCCAACTGACCAAAGGAATATCCCACACCATAAGACATCGTGCTCAGCAATAGAAGTTAAAGGAAGAAAGAGGAAGGGAGGACGTTTGGAATTTGTCTTACCAAGTACCCATTACGCATGATGATGCCCTGCTTTCCTGGAAACACCTCCACACGCAGCTTTTGCTTCGCCTATTAAACTGTCTTTATCACAACCCACAAGTTTTCTCACTTTTACTTTTTACGTTAGTGAGCAGGTATGTGGGGCTTAGCTCTCTATTGGGTTTAGCTCACAATAGATTTTAAAAAGCAGAAGGAAAAAATGGGAAAAGCTAGCATTATATCATACAAAGTTCTGTTAAGGATTTAGTTTTATTGTTTTAAGAGGAAAAGAATATGCCCAACTAAACTAATGCAATACAGATGGCATTTTAAAATTACTTGATAACCTATCAATCACACTTGTTACTGATTCTTTTCAAAATATTTTGTCTGTGATGTATCTAACTTCTGTCTTGAAAGTTTCAGCACATCAGCAAGTGTGAAATCCAACCAAAGTGTATATTTTGTTAGCAAAAATGAATGTTCCACTTCCCACATTAAATATCTATTAAGAAAATATGCACACCTAACAAAATGAAGTCAAGCTACCACCCAATACACAAATACCCCAATCCATATTCATTTGTCTCAGAAAAGCTTGAAAATATGTATTAATCTTATCATATGTTCTAGGAAAGCTAACAAAGCTAGACTAAGATGGAAAGTTCACTGCCACAGTCCTTACAGAGAGAAATGATAAGGAACACCGTGCTGAACTTAGGACTTAAAGAACATTGAGTGTGACTACCATCTCCTCTATAGTCTGCTGGGTCTTCTTGTCTGAAATCTGTTCAACTCCAATAAATTGTTTTCCCACCAAGAATTACTATGGATATGTCCCATTCCCTGTCCAGAATAGCTTTGCATGGCAGGGTAGCCAGAGTTACAATTTTTGTGCTAATTGCATCTTAACGCTGGTCTAGAAGATGAACAACTAGCAGTGTCTGAGTCTATGCAAAGGATTTGTATTGCTAGAGGGGATTTTCAGTGCTTCTTAAAGGATTAACAATATAATTAAATCTTGGAATAAATAATTTGGTAAAACAATTGTCTTATTTCAACATAGAAGCAACCTAAGGTCATTATAGCCTACTAGAATGATGATGCTGGTATGAATTAACATTTATTTAATGGACAACCACACTCTAAAACAGGTCACGGGGTAACCTTATTGCTTAGTACTATAAGGGCATTGTAGAGGGTACAGGGACAACTGAACTGAAGTCCTCACCTGGTAGAAAAAGTCCTGAACTCTGAAGAAGCACATAGTCCAGGATTTATTACTTGAAATATTCTGTATAATACTCACAGGCATTTTTGTATTAGTGAAACCACAGAACCTGGTAAGTCATTACTCTGACCTTGCTACTTCGAAAATTTTCCAAAGTTACTGATAATAAAAGCACGTCATCAAAGTCTTTTGATACATAAATAAGGTTTATATACTGCAGACTGAATAGCAAAAGTGTGGAATGTGATTTTGGAATACATTTTAAAAAAAAATTAACTACAGTAAATTTGTAATCTAGTTAATATAATTAAAAATGTATACTACAAACAGTATAAGTAATATTGCAATGATGTTGGATATATTTTAATCACAAAATAATACTACTACTTTCTGATATTATCCTTAGTAGGAGACTGGGGGGAATAAACCCAGTATTTGTATGTGTCTGTACACACACAGAGACATGGGCACGCAGTCTTATCTGCTGCCTGGTTGGTAGGGCCTTCACCTGCAAGATAAGAAGTACGGGCTTGAATTCCCTTCCTCTGAGGAGAGAATTTTTCTCTGTGGTCGGCTACTGTGGAAAACTGATGGCAGTTGCAGGCATTGATTAAAACGAAAGCCATTAAGTCTTCATTTTGGACATTCATGCCACTGGAACAGGTCAGTGACTTTAAGTAGCATAGGTATCCCTCCATCTTACTTTTAAATCTCAAAAAGAGGTATACTAGAGTTAGGACTCTGCCTGCTAAGATCTGAGGAGCAACATAATGCAAAACACCAATGCTTAGGAAACCCAGGCAGCCACTGAACTGGAGGTTTTAGATTACATTTTCTGATTTAGGCAGTTCAATCTTCCTCAGTCTTGCTTTTGACACCTGATTTTTCCTTTTAATCTCAGCCATCATCTTTTAACTGGTCTCTGTTTCTTTCTTCTCGGAATGGAGAGACATAAAATTCTGAGTAAAAACTGATTACATGATACTGTATTTGACTGGGTGCAAAGACAATCAACTTGCAGAGCACAGACAAGATCATTTATAGCTCTTTTCTTTTAATAAGGTACATATCCTTCTGCCATCCCTCTTTTTCACAGTATCGCTTTTCATGGAGGCATAATATGGAGGCTTAATACGCCATGGGTAAATTGTTCCTAGAATGAAACAACATGATCTCCAGTCAACCAAGAAAAGAAAACATGATTGATATACTTTAACTGAATTACATTAATGAAGGTCAGAGTGTAGCTTTCATGCTTTTGTGTCATATTGGTATGAAAGGTAAATCTTAACATGGATGCTGGGAAATCTGACAATCTTTCATTAATCGTTCAAGCTCTTGGAATCTCAGCTCCCAAGGATAAATGCATACAGTGAGTGTTCCCAAACTGCTTCTTGTTACTAGGGATCAGATATTAGATACACGGACTAATATAGCTGTAAAAAAACAGGGACTACTTTTGCATATCTAATAGTCATTCCTGGATGTCTTTAAATTCCTACATATTGCAGAAGGAATAAAAGTATAAAGGTGTGCTTTCAGATCAGACAACACTAGGAAACTATACTACTTTTCCTGATTGTTTGTTTTTTTAATGTCACCAAAATTTTAAGTCTTAACAAGCTGTTTCTGTGTACTATTTGGATTAACAGCTATATGATAAAAAAGATATTGCAGGGACGCTGCAAGGGAAACAGGACAGTATGCTCAGGAATGACCTGAAATCATGGAGGACTTGGGCATAGTGTTAATAGCTAAACCAATGGCTAATACCTATGATCTCAGATTTTATTTTGCACTTTTGTGACTCTGCTGCCATTGTAAGCAATATGACCATGCCAGTGATGAGTTAAAATGACCTGAAGGCATCTCTAATTTACATCAGCTGATAACATGTCTTAAAGAATGAAACTACAGATAGAAGATGGTAATCATGCCCTGTTTCCCTTACTGTCATGGCAGTAGTGAGAAAAAGTGCTGTAAATTACGAGCCTTGATATTGGTGTTTTAAGTCATAAAAATATATCCATGTGCTCTAAGAAGCAGTGTTAATCAGAGGAATCTGAGTGATTCATTTGGAAATATGTGATTCAATGATACAGGTGGTTCCTCTATGTTCTAGATTGTTTAAAAAATAAGGTTGACTCTGTCAGATTTTCTTTAGTTGAGGGAATTCTGGCAAGATAAAACATATGTTTGTTTGGTAGTTACTTTTTATTTTTTTTTTTGATCCTACAAAAGAAATCATGAATATATTTTGGTTATACTGAAATGAAATATTTCCTTCAGTCCAAAATTAGTACTTACTGATTTTCAGATTTTTTTTTTTACTGAAACTTCTGGTTTTAGACAAAATGAAAAAAAAATTTCAGGCTCTTGAAATCCCTCATGAAATGATACTTCTGGCCTTTGCTCAGCTCAAGTAGTGGTACTGATTTTGGACTCTGGTTCATCATGCCCTAGAAGCCCTACTGATAGTGGTAGAACTGTACAAGTGGTTGTACAGAAGAGTATGCTTTCCCATAGAGAAATACAGCAAAGAAGCAGTACTGAATAGGAAAGCCAGGCCTTTATGTTTTCTTTCTATCTCTGCGGCGACTGGATTAACCACTCCAAGTATCTGTACAAGATTCCATTTATTTCAGAAAAGGATCAGATTATATACGTTTCCACAAGGATCTGGAAAGAACTAACGGCAGGCAGCCAAACAGGCTGTAGCTTATATCAGTTGTTTGTTCAACTCATGACTGTCTTCAATCACAGTTACTCACACACAATCCCCAAAGCTAACTCCCTTTGGCACATTCTCGCTACATCCTGGGCGGTTTTCCAGCCCATCCCATTCATGCACTCCCACAATGTTCCACATTCTGTTCAGCCTGCTCCAGGATCCTTGAAGATAACACAGAGTATATTTAGATTACTTATTATATCTTAACATATAAATCTGGACTATTCTGGACTATTCTTTGATCAGCCAGCAAACAGGAGCTGCACGTTCCATGACTTCCACAATCTCCGAACGTATTTTTTGTTATTCAGACCCTGATGATGTGGAACTTCTAAGGAAGAAAAAGTACTAGTGCTAGTGCAGTTCTGTTGCATTAAAGGGTAAAGATGTTTGGCAGAAAATACCCCCCCTTGCATTCCAGCTTGTCCTCTATAGAGATTTCTAAGTTTCCCGGGGAAGAACTCAGTATAACTGGGTGTTCGAATCTTACACAACAGGCGTCCCTATGGGAGGAAAGAGAGGTTCAGCCCATCGACTGATCCCAGAAGTCAGCGGTGTCCTCCTGACTTGTCTATGATGGTATCTTCCCTAACATTCCTCCTCTCTTAATCCCTTTTATATTTTCTTATTTTGTAGGTGGAGCTTGAGTGACTCTAGTCATACATAACTTTACTTTGATTGGCATAAAGTTCTCTTGCTTTGCTTTTAAAGGAACATGCTAGAAAAAATTCAGAGCACATGTTCAGTGAGGGGTGGTTGCACCTTGACTGGGGTAGCTTTTGGGATGGAGGTGTGTTTTGGTATTATAATGAGATTATAATGAGCAAAGTTCACCCAGAGAACATGATTTAGTGTGTGTCTACTCCAGAACTGGGCACTTACGATATAAATCAGAAGTAAGACAATAGTGTTGACAGAACCCCCATTATTTCACCTCCTTGCTTCAGTGGATTCAATGCAGGGAGTTTCCATTCTCATTCCAGTAGTTCCAGTTCCCTACCCCTGCAGTGATATCACAAAGCCTGGCCACGTAGTCTCCACTCCACTCCACCCTCCGCGTCGTTTCTCTTAGAGTCAGCATACCCAAGCTCCCCTGGTGTTGCTAACATCTAAGGTTGCAGGTTATGTTGCTTAGGGAATTATTATGGAACAGATTTTATGTATATCCACGGCATTCCACCCTGGAGGTTTACCTTCCCTTAAGAGGGAGATGTATCAATAAGTCACCTCCAGCATCATTCCACAAGCTCCTTTGTTCTTTCATTGTGTCTTTGGCCATTATGTCAGCTTTTGCATGCTTCCACCCATGTAATGTGTAGGAACATTGAATCTGAGATCTGTGACACTTTGTCAAGTGAATTGTTTGATTTTCCCTTCCTATCTTACAATTTAGGTAAGATTAACCCATCACTATATGACAAATGAAAGAATTAATCTTTTTATTTCTAGCATAAAGTGCTGTCATTTCATTATATTGTAAAATACATATTCTTATGTAAATATATAATCCAATGTGAATAATTCCTTGAAGTTTACTTGAAATGTAGCTGGCAAATAACATATAATTATACTCTATTATTTTTTTTTAAATGAATAATGACATTAATGAAATAAAATGACCCTAAACTTTTCCTTCCTTCCTCCTTTTTTATTTTCCTGTCATTGTAAGGAAAATAATTTTTAAATGACAGTAAGAATGTACTCATACTTTAGTTATAACTTCATAAAATTCACAATCTCTACTGTCATATATTATTTGATAAGTGTTTTACACATATCCATTTTCTCCATGTATATTTGAAATAACATCTATATGTATGTTATTGCACTATACTACATTTTTTTCCCTGGCTGATATTTGTATTCAAACTTTGAAAGAGTTGCATCATTTACTCAGTCACCAGTATTTGAATATCAAATGAAGTTAAACCTATCATCTGTGATGATAAAAAGCTAAAGATAAACATCAAAAATATTTTCATTCTCCGTGTTTGTTACTGTGAAAGCTTCAGAAGACATTATTTTAGGATATTAGAAAATATTTCGTAGAGCTTTTCAGCATTTAATTGTATTTCGATATTCCAAAAGATGATTTTGGCACTAGAGCTTTCTGTATAACACTGATGCTTCTTCCTCTTCGC
The DNA here is from genome assembly GCA_013401275.1 of Pandion haliaetus. NCBI lineage: Eukaryota > Metazoa > Chordata > Aves > Accipitriformes > Pandionidae > Pandion > Pandion haliaetus. Next base: position 3,238 of record VYZV01003878.1, on the reverse strand, counting down.
TGTTTGTGTTTAAAAAGGATACACACAATGGTATTTATCAGGTTTGCTGTGAATGAAGATGCTTTTGCACTTATCACTAATCAGCAAACCTGCAGCTCACCATAAAATGGAACTTTAGAAACTGGATTGCTGATGCAACTTCCATTGGTATTTTTTGTATTTTAATATGACACTCCATTATAGTTAGTTCCTCATGTTGAAATCATTAGATATTTATGTGAAGTGGCATATCATTATCTCTGTTGCTGAACAGAGATTATTTCAAAGAGTTTGGGTTGCTAAAAGTGAAGAAAATTTTTTAACTGTTTTAATTTTGTATGCGCTAAAGTCTATATGCCTGTTCAGCTTTTTTCTGCCTTCCTACTCTTTGACCTTACCCCACCCCACCCCACTTCTTTTTGTTAAAGTGGCTGACAAGAAGTAGAGCTGGCTTTTCAATGCAAATGCTCATGAACACATTTAATTCAAAGATTTATTGTCTTGGGAAACAGGCAAACGTTGACATTCCAAGTTCTTTTTATGTAAGAACTCTGTAATTCCAGCCACATTCCTCTCCTCCCTCCCTTACCTTGTGCTACGTTGAGTTTAACACTAGGAATCTAATTTGTAGAAACCAGGGTTTGGGCAGTACAGGACTAGTGAAACCTGGAATATTTAATGATCTGCAAACAATGCCAAATCTATAACTTCAAGCTCACTCAAGAGTTTGTAAAAGGTTGCTGTACTTGTAGCAATCAACCATTGCTTAGCTACATTGCATTCCAGGTTTTATGTGTGCAACCTGCAAGTTGCCCTAAAGTAAACTGCAAATTCATAGGGCATTAAATGGTTTTTTTTATACCACTTATTTAAGAGATGAAAATAAGTTTTCACTTGCTTTGCTTGTTTTGTTGATCAGAGATTGGCCTGTGAAGACTGAAACGATTTTGGTGGGCTCCAGTGGTTCACATCTGTCCTAAGTTTTCAGATATACTATAAGGCACTGTCATGGTTTCAGGTCAGCTCAGTCGGTAACAAAGCACCACAAAGCCGCTCGCTCACCCCTCCCTCCCCCCCTCCGGTGGGATGGGGAGGGGAATCAGGAAGGAGAAAGAAAAAGGAAAAAAAAACCGAAACCTTGTGGGTTGAGATAAGGACAGTTTACTGGGACAAAACAAGGAGAGGATTTACAACAACAACAAGGGTACTAATAAAAGAACGTACAAAACCCGAGTGATACACAGTGTAACCGCTCACCACCCGGAACCCGCCACCCTGCCGCTACTCACACCGAGAGCCGAAAAAAGCCCGCGCCCTACCAGCCCCTCCTCCTTTATATACTGAGCATGATGTCACATGGTATGGAATAGCTCCTTGGCTAGCTCAGGTCAGGTGTTCCGGCTGTGCCCCCTACCAGGCTTTCTGTGAAAATTAACCCTATCCCAGCTGAACCCAGGACAGGCACAAATATAATTTCTCTTCTGTAGGGACTTAGGACCGGTCCCCCAAACTGAATTTTATTCCTGTTGCAAAAGGATCAGGGTAATTAAAAAATGCCATGAAAAAGGGAATGTTAGGTAATGGTATCCCACAAAGCTGTGACGTTTGGCCTCATAGACAGTCTTAGGCATAATGCCTTGACTGCATGACTCAGTTGTAAACAACAGATACATCAATCAGCTGCATGACAGGTTTAAGTTCTAACTTTGTCACTTTGTCTGCCCCAGCTGCAACTTCTCTGGAACACACTAGAGCACATAAACATTTCTTGCAGGCAAGTAATATGTATAACTGATTCACTCATGTAGTAGCCACTGTTATGTGTAAAGAAGATGGTATTTAAATAGACATTGTTAACTGGATGGGAACCTTTGAAAAGATGCTGAATTTCAACTAGTTTTCCAGTCCCAATGCCTTCTGCACATTTAAAGAGAAAAATGAAGAGACTATTTTTACGGCAAAATGCCCTCACTAACTGGTATCAACATATCAAAATGCCTCCTGATTTAAAAAACAAACAAAAAACCCCAAACCAACAAACTCTTCAATATTAATTTGGAAGAGTGATCGAAGTAAATATTTTTATTTAACTGCATTGCAATCCTTCACATTGTAATCCTCTGGGTATGTACACATATGTGCTTTTTCTGAAAACTGATACTCTTGGGTTTTCACTTGCAGAAGATTGAAATATGCCAGCTTGCTTAGCATAATCTTTTTTTTTTTTTTTCTCTGACATTTGTAGCTTGAACCAAATTTTCTTATGTAAAGTGTAAATAACTTAGGAACCCTTTTTATTCTTATTTGTTGTGTTTCTTATTTTTGTAAGAAAGCTCTAAGCTTTCTAATGTCTCATATTATTTTTGTTACATCAATCTCTTTCCTTCAATTCCCTAACTACAAGCAACTTCTTTCCCATCTCCATGCTGTGTCTCTGAGGACAGACTTTGAGGCCAGTGGTTTCTCTCCTGGAATGCAATGTTCACTAGCAGAAAATTGCATTATCTCCTTCAGTCTCCATTTCTGCTCTGTTTCTCCATTTACGTGGATTGTACACACTGTTTTGCTGTTCCTGCCTGTTTTCCTTCTTTTCTCCCTGTCTATTTGCAGAGCTCAGATTCTTCAGTGGACTTGATTACCTTTTAATCATTGTGTAATCAGGTTGGTTAGGCACAGTGTTTCTGAGAGAGAGTGGGTAACTGCGAGTGGAGTGCAAAAACTGCTGTTCTCTGAGTTTGTAGTGTGTCAAGCATGACTGAATCAGCAGTATCATCTGATTCATTGTGGTCCAGGTATTATTGAAAAACACCTCATGAACAGTCATTCCCTTAACTATGTTCTTGGCCCCATTTCTTTGCTGCTTTGTTCCTGCTTACATGATCAGTGGCCTTTCTAGTTATTTTTACTGTGTTGAAATAGTGCTGCCTTTAGGAAGCGCTATACTCTGAGACACCTGAGATAACCTCATCAGCAATGAGACCAGCAGCGGCAATGGTAATTTCAGCGGCTAAACGCTAGATTGAGGCAGACAAGGAGGTTTCCCAGGAGGTTCCCAGAGCAGGGAACCCCGAGGAAGAGCAGAGGGACCCGCCCAGAGACAGCAGCTCCCGCGAGAGAGGCTGACATGGCGTGGGCATTACCAGAGGCAACCGCGGGAGATTTAAATGGCCCTGAGGAGTGCCAGAGACCAGGGGTGCAGTGAACAGAGTGGGCAAACAGGGCATGGCACATCAGAAAGGGCATGGCGCGGCAGTTTGCA